>JANHMN010001527.1:0-10841 GCA_030674055.1 Rhabdomys pumilio
AGAGAGAGAGAGAGAGAGAGAGAGAGAGAGAGAGAGAGAGAGAGAGAGAGAGAGAGAGAAGAGACAGAAAGGGGATGGTATGGGTGCTTGGTGAGGTCAGAAGGAGGGCAGGATCCCTTGCAGCTAGAGTTATGGGCAGTTGTGAGACATCCCCCCAGCCCCAACGATGTAGGTGCTGGGAACCAAACCTGAGTCCTCTGGAAGAGCAACCAGTGCTCTTAACCAAGGCACATGAAATCACATATCCATGCCAAGAGCCACTCATGAATGTTCACAGTGGCTTTCTCTGTAATCACTCAGACAGGATGTAGTGCAGATGTCTGACCTGAGGTGACTGGACAGAAGGACTTTTAGAATCCACACCTGGGTGGGGGGGGGGGGGGGACAACCCTACTCATCACTTCAAGGGAAGGCCATTCACATGTGTGCCGTCACAGACAACTCTCCCAATAATTGTACTGAAAGGGTCTGTTGATACAAATATAAACTGATTTGTGGTGACAGCGGATCCATGCGAGGAGAGAAGACAAGCAGAAGTTGCTAAGGGACCCAGGGAAGATTTGGAAGTGATGGACGGCTGGTTTTGTTAGCTAGAGCGTAGTGGTATTTTGTGGGTGGATATACATGTCAGTGTTATATAACTTTACATTTTTAAACTTTCCATTTACATATGCACAGTGGTTGGAGATTATTTATTTATAAAGCTGTTGAAAATAAATTACCACCAATGAAGGTCATTGTGAGAACAGACATTCTTGGGGCCTAGCACACAGTAGGTATTCAATGAGCTGAGCTGTATACAGACTTCTCAAAGCCTTACAGTGTTTTTACAAGTGAAGTGGCCTCTACGGACCAGAGAGGGGTTGGGGACCGGGGACTTCTCTGAGGCTCAGGTGTGGCACTTTATGGAGAGCCTCAGGTCTCAGCTGTACCCGAAAGTTTGAGAGGATGGCAGCTGCCATGACAGTTCGTGGGCCAGATGAAGCAGCTGCCCATTCCCACGGCCTCCTTAGGCATCCTGGGCTGGCCTCCTTGCTGGTCCACATCTTCTATGCCTTGACATCCAGCCTTTATTCCTCCCTATGGCGTGTTATTCGTGAACCCCCTTTCAAAGAAGGGGACACATTTCCTTTGTCATCTTACCAGCAAGGCCTAGGTTAGTCACACCAGGCAGTATGACACTCCTGCAGTCAGCTAGCAGAGAGGCGAGTGAGATCATGTCTTTTGCTTTCTGATTACAGTGGTTATGTGTGCTGGTTAGGCTGACATTTTCTCTCCTGGAGAGATGAGGCGCTTGAGAAACTGGTGATTTAATTCGAAACCCCACCACCTAGTGGGTAGCACAGGTGGAGAGCACCGGACCCAGTGTGCTCTCAGGGACCGGAATTCTAGGTGGAGGGACCAGGAGGGTGATTGGGGAAACTGTGCAAGAGAAGACACAACCTGACCAAGGTCACATGGTGAGCTAATGTCACAGAGCTCAGGACCTGACTTTGCAGCCCTTGCTGCTGCTGGCTTGCTCTTAGATGCAGAGGTCCCTGCTCTAGGCTGGGTTTGATCAGAATCCCATGATGGGAGCAGCTAAGGGAAGTGGGGGAACTGTGGGTTAGCACCCAGGACAGCCACAGTGGCCTTAGCTGACAGGCCTAGGGAGGGGCCTGAGACAAAGGGAGGGGTCTTAGTCTCAACTGAAACCTGGAGTCTCCACACCCTGAGATGACATTGTGGCAGGCGCTTGAAGAAAATCAGACTCATGTCATCTGTCTGCAAGAAGATGCCAACTGTTAACGCCTCCCGAAGGAGGTGCCATCTGATCCCACTCAGGGAAATGCCACATTCAGGCATTTAAAAGTCAGTGTGATTCAGGGACAAACTTTCCCAGCCTTGATGGGCTCCCCTTAAGTCTGAGCATGGAGCGAGCGGACTTGAACACACGCCTGCACTGTTCCTGTGACATGGGACATCAAACATGAGAAATCACCATCCCCCATGAAGCTGGGGGTGGGGTGGCGACATGGATGGTGGTGATTCCAGAGGGTGATGGAAAGGAGGAAGGTGAGCAGCATCTAGCTGGGGGTGGACCCAAAGGAGTGGGCAGGGGTGTGAACAGCTCAGAGGCAGTGAGTGGTGTTTCCCAGCTTCTAGCAACAGAAAGGCGACGTATGTCCCCCACTCTCTGGCATGTTGAAAGAGTGTGTGCTGGCAACTCCACACAGGCTAGAGTCATCTAAGAGAGGAGGGAACCACAATTGAGAAAATGCCTTGACAAGACTGGGCTTCAGGCAAGCCTGTACAGCATCTTCTTGATTGGTAGTTGATGTAGGAGAGGCGGGGCCGTTCCTGGGCTGGTGGTTCTGAGTTCTACAAGAAAGCAGGCTGAGCAAGCTGTGAGAACAAGCCAGTAAGCAGCACCCTTCTGACCTCTACATCAGCTCCTGCCTTTTCTGTCCTGTTTAGGTTTCTGTCCCGACTTCCTTTGAGGTGGATTATTATGAAGCATAAACTTGATAAATCCGTCTCCCAAGCTTACTTTTTGGTCATGGTGTTTACCACATTGATAGTAACCCTAACTTGAACAGCATGGAGGAGTACTGTAAAGACAGGGAGGACTGAGTGGAGGAGCCATGGAGGACTGCTTGGGCAGAACCCCCGTGATAGCAGCTGACAACCATTAGGGGCAGTGTGAGCACACAAGGACAAGTCCTGGACCAAGACCTTCCTCTCTTTCCTGAATACCCTGCCCAGGCTCCGTGCTGATCAAACCTGCCTTAAGCAGAGGGGCCCAGGGCACAGAACAGGGGTGCTGGTAAAGCGGGGCTCCAAGGTTCAGAAAAGAATGGCATTGCAGTGCTGTCGGTGACTGAAAGGCAGCTGGGGTGTGTGCAGGACCGATCAACTGAGGCAAAAGAGCTGTGAGAGGGGAGGGTCCAGAGCCTGGGTGCTCACTCTGGTTGGGGAGCTGGAAAGGCAGTGGGTGGGTTCAAGCATGGTGGTATGGGCCAGATGTCTGTGGGACTATGATTGGCAGGAGCTGCCAGGGCTGGTGGCCAGATGGACAGGGAGGTTGGCACATTGGGCAAGCATACTCAGAGGCTGGGATAGGTCCCCAGGTGGGAGAAAGAGGAAAAAGCCATAACTGGTGATGGTGATGAGGTTGGGGTGAGTTTGGAGGGAGAACCTTACCACTAGATGTGGGGACAGGGCACAGGGGCAGGGAGGACACCTCATGGAGGTTTGGCAGAGTGCCTAGCAGGGTAATGGTGGGTGAGGGTACTATGGGAAAGAATGGATATCCAGTTTGAACAATAAAGCTGAAATAGACCTGGGGTCATCCACAGTGGGGAGAGTGGCTGTGGAGGTTTGAATATGTCAGCCCAGAGAGTGGCAATATTCAGAAGTATGGCAGTGTTGGAGTAGGTGTGGTCTTGTTGGAGGAAATGTGTCATTGTGGGGGTGACCTTGGAGGTCCTATGTGCAAGCCTCTTCCCACTGTGGAAGAGAGAGTTCTTTCCTGGCTGCCTTCCGATGGCTCTTCCAGCACCATGTCTGTCTGTCTGCATGCTGCCATAATTATGATGGACTGGACCTCCTAAACTGTAAGCCAGCTCCAGTTAAATGTTTTCCTTTATGAGAGTTGCCTTGGTCATGGTGTCTGTTCACAGCAATGGAAACCCTCATTTAAGACAGTGGTCACTTGTGAAGAGAGGTGACCCTTCTTGCAAAAGTGAGGAGCTGGTCATGAGTGCTGCTCTCTGTATCATGTCACAAGGATGCTAACGGTAAAGTGAGGGGTAGAGGAGGAGTAAGCATGGGGGGGGAGGGCTTACACAACACTTGAGGGTCCGCCCAGGACTCCCCAAGGTGACCTTGGGGGCCTGGTCAGAGTTCACAGGCTGCTCCTTCATGAGGGGCTGGGGTCTAGGAAGCAAGGAAACTGCATGGGAAGGTTTTATAAATGAATGAATGAATGAATGAATGAATGAATGAATGAATCAAGCCCATGCCCACACCTTGGGGGTTGGTTCCACTACTTGTGTGGCTAGAGAAGAGGAGTCAAACTTGGATTGCTCCTGGCTGGGAGCCATGACTAGACAGATCAGCTACTCTGAGGACGGGATCTTCTCCCTGCCCTTTGATAAGAGTTCTAGTGGAGGATGAACAGGGCAGGGGGTGGGGGTGGGGATTATTCATGAGGAACGAAATGCCCCTGGGGTATTGAAGGATGAGTAGGAGTTTATTGGTGGGTGACAAGGCAAGGTAAAGATGTGCCCGGCAAGAGGGGCAATGTGCTAACCCACATATTACCTGGCCATCACCAGAGAGCATCATGGATACAGGAAAACAAAGATCTGACAGAGGAGACCAGTGTTTACAGGAGCCAGCATCTGAACCCTTTCCCTGCAGGGAATCACCTGGAGGGAAGATGCAAAGTTTTAAATGCAGTATTCAAATTTTCAGATTTCAGAGTCATTTGCTTGGCTACAGAGTCTGCCTCTTTTTTTTTTTCTCCACCTCTGCTAATGATGTTAGATGAGTTACTTAACTTTTCCGTACCTCTGTTTCCTCATCTGTGAAATGGGAATGTGAGAGTGCCGCCGATTGGCATGTGAAAATTGCATCTGTGTCATTTGCTTCCGGCAGAGCTGAGCACCCAGCCAGCAGGACCGCAGAGTTCAGAGCCTCCTGGTGTGTGTATGTGGGTGGGGTCGGGAATGGGACTCATCAGTGTCACTAGAAAAGCTGAGTCCCAGAGAGGAGAGGAGGCCTCTTCACAGTGGTGTAATGGAGCTGGTGAGGGGGTCCCCGCCCTGTGTGACTCTCTTCTTGGGAGTGGGTGAAGGTCTGAAACAGAACCTCACTGCAGAGGCCCCGGACATGCAGCAGAGGGGACCTGGCTGTGTGCAGGTGGCTGGTGGCTGCTCCTGATGGGGCACAGAAAGTCCCGTTCCCTTCCAGCTCCTGCCTCTCAGCCAGGGCAGGCAGTATTGCCCAGTGGGAAGGATGCCTGGCTGAGGGCAGCTGAGCAAAGGCTGACAGCCTTGTCCCAGACACCCCAGTCCAAGCCCTGGAGTCTTAGCCCCACTTCCTTAAAGAACATATTTGTTTGTTTTATGTGTTTGGGTGTTTGGTCTACATGTTTGTCAGATTCCCTGGAACTGGAGTTCCAGATGGTTGTAATCCACCATGTGGGTGCTGGGACTCGAACCCCAGTCCTCTGGAAAAGCAGCGGGTGCTCTTAATTGCTGAGCCATCTCTCCACCAAGTCTTAGAGTTGATAGTTCATAACTTTTATTTTAAACTAGCTTGGATCTATTGGACAATACAATGAGGTTTCTTGACATTTTAATGCACACACATCATGCCTTGTGGTCACATCCCCTCCCCTGCATCGCCCTGTCTTGTCCTCTCAGGCCGCTCCATTCCCTTCCCAATAGCCTCCCTCCTGATGCTGTCAGGTCTTTCTGTGTTTTAACCCAGATTCCTCCTCGGGTCTTAACATCTGAAAGCTGATAACTGCCCCTGCTGCATGAGCACTGAGAGTTCCTGAATTCACTCACTCAGTCACTCAGTCATTCATTCACATGTGCATTCATTCACACATTCATTCACTCACTCACTCACTCACTCATTCACTCATTCATTCATCACTCATTTATTCATTCATTCACATATTCATTCACACATTTATTTACTCATTCATTCATTTACATATTCATTCATTTATTCATTCATTCATACATTCATACACTCATTCATTCACACATTCATTCACTCATTCATTCATATATTCATTAATTCACTCATTGATTAATTCATTCATTACTTAATTCACTCATAAATTAATTAATTCACTCACTCATCGCTTTAATTTTGCTCCCCGTTGCTGTGATAAAACACCTTCACAAAAGCAACTCAAAGGTGAAGGCTTATTCGACTCATACTTCCAGGTCATGGTCCTTCACTGTGGAGAAGTCAAGGCAGCAGGAACTTGAAGCCACCAGACACATCACCCTCACAGTCGAGAGCACGATGCAAGCATGTTAGTGCTCAACCCCTGTCTACACTTACACAGTCTAGGAACCCAAAGCCCAAGGGACAGTGTCACCTGCATTGGGCAGGCCTGCCCTCAGCAATTAATGCACTTAAGATACCCTCATAGACGGTCTCAGAGCCCTTCTCCCAGGTGAGTCTTAACTGGGTCAAGTTGACAATTAAAATGAACACCACACTCATTCATTCATTCGTTCATTCATTCATTCATTCATTCATTCATTTATTCACTTATTCAGTTAGGTTTTCATTCACTTGCTAATAAGTTAATTCAAATGTCCCTACTGTACCCACTGTGGGCTGGACCTGATTCTGAGAGCCAGGAACATATCTGGGCACCAGATAGAACCTTTAGGATTGCCATGTTCCCTTCTTACAGAAGAAGAATCTGGGGTCAGGGAGGTTTAGAAATCCTAAGAGCCACACTGTCAAAGCTGCCAGGAGGGAGGGGAGAAGGTAGGAGGGAAGGAGGGAGGGAGGGAGGGAGGGAAGATCAAATCAGCCTAAAACCAAAACAGCAGTGCTTAGTGCTACTGTGTCTGAGCTGAAACAGGCACACTTAAGCTCTCATGAACATAAATCATGAGACTCAGTTTGTGTGTGTGTGTGTGTGTGTGTGTGTGTGTATAAATGTGAGTGCTTGTGTGCATGGTACAGGTATGGAGGTCAGAGAACAACCTTTGAGTATCAGTCTATACCTTTCTACCTCAACTGAGGCAGGATCTGTTTGCAATGGAGAGCCGGCTAGCAGGGCCTGCACCTCTGGGCCTTCTCCCTCCCAGCCCCCAGCTCCTGTAGGCATGCTAGGATCATAGACATTTACACACCATGTCTAGCTGTTACACAGATTCTGGGGATGTGAGCTCAGATCATTTGATGAGTGCTTTACCCTGGAGCCAACAGCACAGCCTGACTCATGAGACTTGGACACGTTCACTCCCTTTCTGCTGAAGTGAAACACTCTGTGTTTCTGCTGAAGTGAGACACTGTGTGTGTGGTTATGGTTGCTTGAGGTTTGGCAAATGGCATAGTCTCGGTCTCGTGGCTTTCAAGGTGTCCTGATTTCTACTTGTCCACTGTGCCTCTGCGCCACGCCTCCTAGTGGTGGGAGTTATTTCTGACCCAGGACCATACCCTAGAGCCAGAGTCAGGGGGCCTGGCACAGGACGGGGTGGGAGAGCTGTGCATCCTGTCAGTTTACACACTTATGAAGAACTGGACAGCCCTGTCCTTGAATGTCAGAGGCACAGCAGCACAAGACAGTCATGTCACAGCCTTGGGAACCTGAGCCGCTCCAGGCGTTGACCCTGAAGTTGCTCTGTCTGGAGACACTCAGGTATCCTAGAACACCTTGGCAGAGATGGAAGTGGGAGAGGTTCAGAGTTGCAAGCTTCCAGCACAGCTCCTGCCATCCCTGAGCTCCCCTGCAGCTTTGGTGACTGCCACCCCCCCCAAATGTTTTACTTCATCTAGCGCCTGGAGCCTGTAACTCAGTAGAGTTAGGGTCGAGTTGGACCTCAGGGGCAGGAGGTTGCTGGGGTGTGCGTAGTGCACTCTGAGGTTCCTGGTAAGGGGAGGCAGTCTTCCACGAAGGTTTCTGTTCCTCAGTACAGCCTTGTTTATTCTCCATCCTTCCTGTCTGTTTGTACCCCAACCTGTGCCTCTGAGGTCACCTCTCAGATAAACCTCACAACTTATGACCTTGTTCTAGGACACTTGATGAAGGAACACCAGGGGCTGACACAGAAGTGTGACTTTGTCCCGAGGCTTCATGGATGCAGTAGCCTTCTTCATGGTACAGAAGCCAGAGCAGAGTCTAGAGTCCTGACATAGGTCCCCAACTCCTTCCTCAGTGTTTGGCAATCCCTCTGCGGAAAGAGAGGACAGAGCTTGCTGGTCCCTGCAGAAGTCATGCTTAGTCCTAAGTCAACCTTGCTACTTTCAGGTCCCACAGCAGCCTTCGTGGGCACTGTATTCTGATTTTGTAGACCCAGGGCAAGGGAGGTGCAAAGACCAGTTGAGCCCATACTTCCTGGGCAGTGTATTCATTTCACCCAGGGGACTGAGGAAGAAGTGGAGGAAGCTAGGAGTGGGGTGGCATCCTGTGAAGGGGAGAGAGACATGGAAGCACACTGTAGCCAGTAGCCTGGAGTGGGTGGACTTTTCCTTGGTCCTGAGGCTCAGAGGCATGACCAGGCAGACTTCAGGCACTGCTGAAGAGGCATTTTAATTTTGTATTGGGGATTTGACCCAGAAAAATAGGTAAGGGCTCTACCACTCGGCCAGACCATCCAGCTTCCATATAGTGGGAGAAACTGAGGCATGGAGACGCTAGCAACGAGATGGGTTAATCTCTAAGCTGGCAATCTAGGGGGAAACAGTGTGCCACTCTGGTTAGATGTCAGGCCTCCAGGTCGGAATACTGTCAGCTTTGCTTTTACTGTGTGACCTTGGGTAAGTGCCTAGACCTCTTTGAGATTCTCTTCTGGAGGCTGAGAATTCACAGTATGCTTGCTGCACAGAACATTGGAGGATGCATTGGACCAAGGACTGTGATGTGCTGAGCTCAGTGCTGGCGACTTGTTAGCCATTGTCAAGGAGATCCTGGTCTTGAGGATCAGCTGTGCCCTTCCTGTTCTGTGGGGTTGGGTTCTTTGGGGCCACATCTCTCTGCAGGCCTCCCTCTTGCTCCTTCTTGCTTCCCCCTGGGGTGATGGTAGGGGGCACCCCTCAGTTTCAAATGTTCCTTCTTCCTCCTTTTCTTCTCTGAAAAACAGCTTCACTTAAAAAGCCATCTGGGAGGATGAATGGCCCGGGTGCATTTTGTAGAATACAGGGGAGAAGAGCCAAGAAATTAAAGGCACAGCACTTAGGACTCCAGTCTCATTAGGCCTCATAATTCTGACTGTGGGGATTGTATATTCGAGTTAGACAGTTTCTTCCCGCCCCCACCGCCTGATGTTGTGAGCTTGCTCTCATTTATCTTCCAGAGGCTGGTCCTGATGTCTGAGGTTCATTTTCTCCCTCTAGATAAATCTCTCTGTGTTCATCTTCCACCAGGGACAGGCCGTACCCAGGACGCTCCCATGTCAACTCTCCAACACATTCACCTCCCACTTTGTTGGTGGCATCCCCTTCCTTCTGCAGAAGTCTTACATATCCTCTGAGATGGCTTCTAAGGCCGTCTTGGGGCCAATGGGGCCTTGAGAAGGGATAATGTTCTCTCTATCATGGGAAGTTGGCAGTGGACAGCTGGGCCTTCATCAGGGAGGCCAGGGGGCAAAGCATTAGAGAGACAAGCAACTTGAAGTTCAGAGGCTAGGAGACCCTATCAAAGTCCTGGCCGTGAGGTGTCAGGTCATCAGTCGCTGGCTTATTCTCAGCTTTAGTTTCTTCATCTGGAAAATCAGGTGATATAGCCTCTACTTCTAGAGTTGTCATGGAGAGGACAGGGCACAGTGTGCAGAGAGGACCAAGTTCAGTGTCTGTCACAATTTGTACTTCATAGGCAGCAGAGGTCATCAGAGTGGGCTCGCTCCCCTCTGAGACGTATGACTCCACAGTCTGTGGTTAAAGATCCCAGGTTCTAGCCCTTATGATTTATTTATTCAGCTGGGGGTACAGAATGAGATTCTAAGGCTATAGAATATTATGACTCAGGACCTTCCCAGGATGAACCAGCAGGAGTGGGCCTTCCTGCCATCTGAGCAAACAGAGAGGAGAGATGGTGGGGACTATGTTTTTGATGACATCAGGCATCAGGTAGTAAGGTCTGTGGTCCTGAGAAGAAAATCAACAATGTGAGAGGCCTTACAGCTCGCTGTACTGGGAACATTTTCAGGTGAGAGCTTGGGGAAGTCACAGACTTGAGGCGCCAAGAGCCACAGGAGGCTAGGCAGTTAGCTTGCAAGGACAAGTAGCAGAAGAGAGAGCTGCATGGGGGAGATGGAGCCTACAGATGCTTTGGGGTCCCTTTCGGTATTTGACTGAACATGGATTTGGCTAGGTTGCCTGGGCAGTGAACCCCGTTGCACCGTGAGAAGAAGGTACCAGAAAAGCTCCTCTGAGAGTGCTGACCAGACCATGGCTAGACCTGTGCTTGGCCAGGAGCAATACTGGCCACCAGCTAGTGTGAAAGGCAGAGAACTGTTAGAGCCTGAGCAAGATGCTCAAAAGGGTCTCCTGTCACTTGCAGGGAATACTTTGCCACATAAGAATGATGCCCTGGGCTGCCTAGCACTTGTGTGTTGGATTTCTAGGGCTTCATGGTTTCATATTCCTCAAAGGGCAAGAGGCCAGAACTGGGTGCTGAGGAAGGAATCTGTAGATAGTCCTTTCCAGGACTCCCAGCAGTGTCCTGGGCCTCCCCACCCCCATTAGTCTCCATTTTCACATAAGCCTGTTTCTAAAGACACCAGTCCCAGACTTAGGTCCTTTGACACTCTGATCTCATCTAAACCAATGACAACTCCACATGCCCTGTCTCAGATGGCAGCACATTTGTGAGGCGAACAGGAAGTTTGAAGACACTGTCAATAACAGTGTGTAAATACTGCTTAAAATAACATTCAGGGAACTAGAAAGGTGGCTCAGTAGTTTAGAGTACTTGCTGTTTTTCCAGAGGATCTGAGTTCAGTTCTCAGAATCCATGTTTGTTGACTCACAACTGCCTGTACCTCTGAGCCCATAGGAATCTGACACCCTCTTCTGGCCCCTTTTTGATTTGGCACTTATAGGTGAATACACACACACACACACACACACACACACACACACACACACACACACAC
>JANHMN010001528.1:0-10841 GCA_030674055.1 Rhabdomys pumilio
GTGTGTGTGTGTGTGTGTGTGTGTGTGTGTGTGTGTGTGTGTGTGTGTATTCACCTATAAGTGCCAAATCAAAAAGGGGCCAGAAGAGGGTGTCAGATTCCTATGGGCTCAGAGGTACAGGCAGTTGTGAGTCAACAAACATGGATTCTGAGAACTGAACTCAGATCCTCTGGAAAAACAGCAAGTACTCTAAACTACTGAGCCACCTTTCTAGTTCCCTGAATGTTATTTTAAGCAGTATTTACACACTGTTATTGACAGTGTCTTCAAACTTCCTGTTCGCCTCACAAATGTGCTGCCATCTGAGACAGGGCATGTGGAGTTGTCATTGGTTTAGATGAGATCAGAGTGTCAAAGGACCTAAGTCTGGGACTGGTGTCTTTAGAAACAGGCTTATGTGAAAATGGAGACTAATGGGGGTGGGGAGGCCCAGGACACTGCTGGGAGTCCTGGAAAGGACTATCTACAGATTCCTTCCTCAGCACCCAGTTCTGGCCTCTTGCCCTTTGAGGAATATGAAACCATGAAGCCCTAGAAATCCAACACACAAGTGCTAGGCAGCCCAGGGCATCATTCTTATGTGGCAAAGTATTCCCTGCAAGTGACAGGAGACCCTTTTGAGCATCTTGCTCAGGCTCTAACAGTTCTCTGCCTTTCACACTAGCTGGTGGCCAGTATTGCTCCTGGCCAAGCACAGGTCTAGCCATGGTCTGGTCAGCACTCTCAGAGGAGCTTTTCTGGTACCTTCTTCTCACGGTGCAACGGGGTTCACTGCCCAGGCAACCTAGCCAAATCCATGTTCAGTCAAATACCGAAAGGGACCCCAAAGCATCTGTAGGCTCCATCTCCCCCATGCAGCTCTCTCTTCTGCTACTTGTCCTTGCAAGCTAACTGCCTAGCCTCCTGTGGCTCTTGGCGCCTCAAGTCTGTGACTTCCCCAAGCTCTCACCTGAAAATGTTCCCAGTACAGCGAGCTGTAAGGCCTCTCACATTGTTGATTTTCTTCTCAGGACCACAGACCTTACTACCTGATGCCTGATGTCATCAAAAACATAGTCCCCACCATCTCTCCTCTCTGTTTGCTCAGATGGCAGGAAGGCCCACTCCTGCTGGTTCATCCTGGGAAGGTCCTGAGTCATAATATTCTATAGCCTTAGAATCTCATTCTGTACCCCCAGCTGAATAAATAAATCATAAGGGCTAGAACCTGGGATCTTTAACCACAGACTGTGGAGTCATACGTCTCAGAGGGGAGCGAGCCCACTCTGATGACCTCTGCTGCCTATGAAGTACAAATTGTGACAGACACTGAACTTGGTCCTCTCTGCACACTGTGCCCTGTCCTCTCCATGACAACTCTAGAAGTAGAGGCTATATCACCTGATTTTCCAGATGAAGAAACTAAAGCTGAGAATAAGCCAGCGACTGATGACCTGACACCTCACGGCCAGGACTTTGATAGGGTCTCCTAGCCTCTGAACTTCAAGTTGCTTGTCTCTCTAATGCTTTGCCCCCTGGCCTCCCTGATGAAGGCCCAGCTGTCCACTGCCAACTTCCCATGATAGAGAGAACATTATCCCTTCTCAAGGCCCCATTGGCCCCAAGACGGCCTTAGAAGCCATCTCAGAGGATATGTAAGACTTCTGCAGAAGGAAGGGGATGCCACCAACAAAGTGGGAGGTGAATGTGTTGGAGAGTTGACATGGGAGCGTCCTGGGTACGGCCTGTCCCTGGTGGAAGATGAACACAGAGAGATTTATCTAGAGGGAGAAAATGAACCTCAGACATCAGGACCAGCCTCTGGAAGATAAATGAGAGCAAGCTCACAACATCAGGCGGTGGGGGCGGGAAGAAACTGTCTAACTCGAATATACAATCCCCACAGTCAGAATTATGAGGCCTAATGAGACTGGAGTCCTAAGTGCTGTGCCTTTAATTTCTTGGCTCTTCTCCCCTGTATTCTACAAAATGCACCCGGGCCATTCATCCTCCCAGATGGCTTTTTAAGTGAAGCTGTTTTTCAGAGAAGAAAAGGAGGAAGAAGGAACATTTGAAACTGAGGGGTGCCCCCTACCATCACCCCAGGGGGAAGCAAGAAGGAGCAAGAGGGAGGCCTGCAGAGAGATGTGGCCCCAAAGAACCCAACCCCACAGAACAGGAAGGGCACAGCTGATCCTCAAGACCAGGATCTCCTTGACAATGGCTAACAAGTCGCCAGCACTGAGCTCAGCACATCACAGTCCTTGGTCCAATGCATCCTCCAATGTTCTGTGCAGCAAGCATACTGTGAATTCTCAGCCTCCAGAAGAGAATCTCAAAGAGGTCTAGGCACTTACCCAAGGTCACACAGTAAAAGCAAAGCTGACAGTATTCCGACCTGGAGGCCTGACATCTAACCAGAGTGGCACACTGTTTCCCCCTAGATTGCCAGCTTAGAGATTAACCCATCTCGTTGCTAGCGTCTCCATGCCTCAGTTTCTCCCACTATATGGAAGCTGGATGGTCTGGCCGAGTGGTAGAGCCCTTACCTATTTTTCTGGGTCAAATCCCCAATACAAAATTAAAATGCCTCTTCAGCAGTGCCTGAAGTCTGCCTGGTCATGCCTCTGAGCCTCAGGACCAAGGAAAAGTCCACCCACTCCAGGCTACTGGCTACAGTGTGCTTCCATGTCTCTCTCCCCTTCACAGGATGCCACCCCACTCCTAGCTTCCTCCACTTCTTCCTCAGTCCCCTGGGTGAAATGAATACACTGCCCAGGAAGTATGGGCTCAACTGGTCTTTGCACCTCCCTTGCCCTGGGTCTACAAAATCAGAATACAGTGCCCACGAAGGCTGCTGTGGGACCTGAAAGTAGCAAGGTTGACTTAGGACTAAGCATGACTTCTGCAGGGACCAGCAAGCTCTGTCCTCTCTTTCCGCAGAGGGATTGCCAAACACTGAGGAAGGAGTTGGGGACCTATGTCAGGACTCTAGACTCTGCTCTGGCTTCTGTACCATGAAGAAGGCTACTGCATCCATGAAGCCTCGGGACAAAGTCACACTTCTGTGTCAGCCCCTGGTGTTCCTTCATCAAGTGTCCTAGAACAAGGTCATAAGTTGTGAGGTTTATCTGAGAGGTGACCTCAGAGGCACAGGTTGGGGTACAAACAGACAGGAAGGATGGAGAATAAACAAGGCTGTACTGAGGAACAGAAACCTTCGTGGAAGACTGCCTCCCCTTACCAGGAACCTCAGAGTGCACTACGCACACCCCAGCAACCTCCTGCCCCTGAGGTCCAACTCGACCCTAACTCTACTGAGTTACAGGCTCCAGGCGCTAGATGAAGTAAAACATTTGGGGGGGTGGCAGTCACCAAAGCTGCAGGGGAGCTCAGGGATGGCAGGAGCTGTGCTGGAAGCTTGCAACTCTGAACCTCTCCCACTTCCATCTCTGCCAAGGTGTTCTAGGATACCTGAGTGTCTCCAGACAGAGCAACTTCAGGGTCAACGCCTGGAGCGGCTCAGGTTCCCAAGGCTGTGACATGACTGTCTTGTGCTGCTGTGCCTCTGACATTCAAGGACAGGGCTGTCCAGTTCTTCATAAGTGTGTAAACTGACAGGATGCACAGCTCTCCCACCCCGTCCTGTGCCAGGCCCCCTGACTCTGGCTCTAGGGTATGGTCCTGGGTCAGAAATAACTCCCACCACTAGGAGGCGTGGCGCAGAGGCACAGTGGACAAGTAGAAATCAGGACACCTTGAAAGCCACGAGACCGAGACTATGCCATTTGCCAAACCTCAAGCAACCATAACCACACACACAGTGTCTCACTTCAGCAGAAACACAGAGTGTTTCACTTCAGCAGAAAGGGAGTGAACGTGTCCAAGTCTCATGAGTCAGGCTGTGCTGTTGGCTCCAGGGTAAAGCACTCATCAAATGATCTGAGCTCACATCCCCAGAATCTGTGTAACAGCTAGACATGGTGTGTAAATGTCTATGATCCTAGCATGCCTACAGGAGCTGGGGGCTGGGAGGGAGAAGGCCCAGAGGTGCAGGCCCTGCTAGCCGGCTCTCCATTGCAAACAGATCCTGCCTCAGTTGAGGTAGAAAGGTATAGACTGATACTCAAAGGTTGTTCTCTGACCTCCATACCTGTACCATGCACACAAGCACTCACATTTATACACACACACACACACACACACACACACACACAAACTGAGTCTCATGATTTATGTTCATGAGAGCTTAAGTGTGCCTGTTTCAGCTCAGACACAGTAGCACTAAGCACTGCTGTTTTGGTTTTAGGCTGATTTGATCTTCCCTCCCTCCCTCCCTCCCTCCTTCCCTCCTACCTTCTCCCCTCCCTCCTGGCAGCTTTGACAGTGTGGCTCTTAGGATTTCTAAACCTCCCTGACCCCAGATTCTTCTTCTGTAAGAAGGGAACATGGCAATCCTAAAGGTTCTATCTGGTGCCCAGATATGTTCCTGGCTCTCAGAATCAGGTCCAGCCCACAGTGGGTACAGTAGGGACATTTGAATTAACTTATTAGCAAGTGAATGAAAACCTAACTGAATAAGTGAATAAATGAATGAATGAATGAATGAATGAATGAACGAATGAATGAATGAGTGTGGTGTTCATTTTAATTGTCAACTTGACCCAGTTAAGACTCACCTGGGAGAAGGGCTCTGAGACCGTCTATGAGGGTATCTTAAGTGCATTAATTGCTGAGGGCAGGCCTGCCCAATGCAGGTGACACTGTCCCTTGGGCTTTGGGTTCCTAGACTGTGTAAGTGTAGACAGGGGTTGAGCACTAACATGCTTGCATCGTGCTCTCGACTGTGAGGGTGATGTGTCTGGTGGCTTCAAGTTCCTGCTGCCTTGACTTCTCCACAGTGAAGGACCATGACCTGGAAGTATGAGTCGAATAAGCCTTCACCTTTGAGTTGCTTTTGTGAAGGTGTTTTATCACAGCAACGGGGAGCAAAATTAAAGCGATGAGTGAGTGAATTAATTAATTTATGAGTGAATTAAGTAATGAATGAATTAATCAATGAGTGAATTAATGAATATATGAATGAATGAGTGAATGAATGTGTGAATGAATGAGTGTATGAATGTATGAATGAATGAATAAATGAATGAATATGTAAATGAATGAATGAGTAAATAAATGTGTGAATGAATATGTGAATGAATGAATAAATGAGTGATGAATGAATGAGTGAATGAGTGAGTGAGTGAGTGAGTGAATGAATGTGTGAATGAATGCACATGTGAATGAATGACTGAGTGACTGAGTGAGTGAATTCAGGAACTCTCAGTGCTCATGCAGCAGGGGCAGTTATCAGCTTTCAGATGTTAAGACCCGAGGAGGAATCTGGGTTAAAACACAGAAAGACCTGACAGCATCAGGAGGGAGGCTATTGGGAAGGGAATGGAGCGGCCTGAGAGGACAAGACAGGGCGATGCAGGGGAGGGGATGTGACCACAAGGCATGATGTGTGTGCATTAAAATGTCAAGAAACCTCATTGTATTGTCCAATAGATCCAAGCTAGTTTAAAATAAAAGTTATGAACTATCAACTCTAAGACTTGGTGGAGAGATGGCTCAGCAATTAAGAGCACCCGCTGCTTTTCCAGAGGACTGGGGTTCGAGTCCCAGCACCCACATGGTGGATTACAACCATCTGGAACTCCAGTTCCAGGGAATCTGACAAACATGTAGACCAAACACCCAAACACATAAAACAAACAAATATGTTCTTTAAGGAAGTGGGGCTAAGACTCCAGGGCTTGGACTGGGGTGTCTGGGACAAGGCTGTCAGCCTTTGCTCAGCTGCCCTCAGCCAGGCATCCTTCCCACTGGGCAATACTGCCTGCCCTGGCTGAGAGGCAGGAGCTGGAAGGGAACGGGACTTTCTGTGCCCCATCAGGAGCAGCCACCAGCCACCTGCACACAGCCAGGTCCCCTCTGCTGCATGTCCGGGGCCTCTGCAGTGAGGTTCTGTTTCAGACCTTCACCCACTCCCAAGAAGAGAGTCACACAGGGCGGGGACCCCCTCACCAGCTCCATTACACCACTGTGAAGAGGCCTCCTCTCCTCTCTGGGACTCAGCTTTTCTAGTGACACTGATGAGTCCCATTCCCGACCCCACCCACATACACACACCAGGAGGCTCTGAACTCTGCGGTCCTGCTGGCTGGGTGCTCAGCTCTGCCGGAAGCAAATGACACAGATGCAATTTTCACATGCCAATCGGCGGCACTCTCACATTCCCATTTCACAGATGAGGAAACAGAGGTACGGAAAAGTTAAGTAACTCATCTAACATCATTAGCAGAGGTGGAGAAAAAAAAAAAGAGGCAGACTCTGTAGCCAAGCAAATGACTCTGAAATCTGAAAATTTGAATACTGCATTTAAAACTTTGCATCTTCCCTCCAGGTGATTCCCTGCAGGGAAAGGGTTCAGATGCTGGCTCCTGTAAACACTGGTCTCCTCTGTCAGATCTTTGTTTTCCTGTATCCATGATGCTCTCTGGTGATGGCCAGGTAATATGTGGGTTAGCACATTGCCCCTCTTGCCGGGCACATCTTTACCTTGCCTTGTCACCCACCAATAAACTCCTACTCATCCTTCAATACCCCAGGGGCATTTCGTTCCTCATGAATAATCCCCACCCCCACCCCCTGCCCTGTTCATCCTCCACTAGAACTCTTATCAAAGGGCAGGGAGAAGATCCCGTCCTCAGAGTAGCTGATCTGTCTAGTCATGGCTCCCAGCCAGGAGCAATCCAAGTTTGACTCCTCTTCTCTAGCCACACAAGTAGTGGAACCAACCCCCAAGGTGTGGGCATGGGCTTGATTCATTCATTCATTCATTCATTCATTCATTCATTCATTTATAAAACCTTCCCATGCAGTTTCCTTGCTTCCTAGACCCCAGCCCCTCATGAAGGAGCAGCCTGTGAACTCTGACCAGGCCCCCAAGGTCACCTTGGGGAGTCCTGGGCGGACCCTCAAGTGTTGTGTAAGCCCTCCCCCCCATGCTTACTCCTCCTCTACCCCTCACTTTACCGTTAGCATCCTTGTGACATGATACAGAGAGCAGCACTCATGACCAGCTCCTCACTTTTGCAAGAAGGGTCACCTCTCTTCACAAGTGACCACTGTCTTAAATGAGGGTTTCCATTGCTGTGAACAGACACCATGACCAAGGCAACTCTCATAAAGGAAAACATTTAACTGGAGCTGGCTTACAGTTTAGGAGGTCCAGTCCATCATAATTATGGCAGCATGCAGACAGACAGACATGGTGCTGGAAGAGCCATCGGAAGGCAGCCAGGAAAGAACTCTCTCTTCCACAGTGGGAAGAGGCTTGCACATAGGACCTCCAAGGTCACCCCCACAATGACACATTTCCTCCAACAAGACCACACCTACTCCAACACTGCCATACTTCTGAATATTGCCACTCTCTGGGCTGACATATTCAAACCTCCACAGCCACTCTCCCCACTGTGGATGACCCCAGGTCTATTTCAGCTTTATTGTTCAAACTGGATATCCATTCTTTCCCATAGTACCCTCACCCACCATTACCCTGCTAGGCACTCTGCCAAACCTCCATGAGGTGTCCTCCCTGCCCCTGTGCCCTGTCCCCACATCTAGTGGTAAGGTTCTCCCTCCAAACTCACCCCAACCTCATCACCATCACCAGTTATGGCTTTTTCCTCTTTCTCCCACCTGGGGACCTATCCCAGCCTCTGAGTATGCTTGCCCAATGTGCCAACCTCCCTGTCCATCTGGCCACCAGCCCTGGCAGCTCCTGCCAATCATAGTCCCACAGACATCTGGCCCATACCACCATGCTTGAACCCACCCACTGCCTTTCCAGCTCCCCAACCAGAGTGAGCACCCAGGCTCTGGACCCTCCCCTCTCACAGCTCTTTTGCCTCAGTTGATCGGTCCTGCACACACCCCAGCTGCCTTTCAGTCACCGACAGCACTGCAATGCCATTCTTTTCTGAACCTTGGAGCCCCGCTTTACCAGCACCCCTGTTCTGTGCCCTGGGCCCCTCTGCTTAAGGCAGGTTTGATCAGCACGGAGCCTGGGCAGGGTATTCAGGAAAGAGAGGAAGGTCTTGGTCCAGGACTTGTCCTTGTGTGCTCACACTGCCCCTAATGGTTGTCAGCTGCTATCACGGGGGTTCTGCCCAAGCAGTCCTCCATGGCTCCTCCACTCAGTCCTCCCTGTCTTTACAGTACTCCTCCATGCTGTTCAAGTTAGGGTTACTATCAATGTGGTAAACACCATGACCAAAAAGTAAGCTTGGGAGACGGATTTATCAAGTTTATGCTTCATAATAATCCACCTCAAAGGAAGTCGGGACAGAAACCTAAACAGGACAGAAAAGGCAGGAGCTGATGTAGAGGTCAGAAGGGTGCTGCTTACTGGCTTGTTCTCACAGCTTGCTCAGCCTGCTTTCTTGTAGAACTCAGAACCACCAGCCCAGGAACGGCCCCGCCTCTCCTACATCAACTACCAATCAAGAAGATGCTGTACAGGCTTGCCTGAAGCCCAGTCTTGTCAAGGCATTTTCTCAATTGTGGTTCCCTCCTCTCTTAGATGACTCTAGCCTGTGTGGAGTTGCCAGCACACACTCTTTCAACATGCCAGAGAGTGGGGGACATACGTCGCCTTTCTGTTGCTAGAAGCTGGGAAACACCACTCACTGCCTCTGAGCTGTTCACACCCCTGCCCACTCCTTTGGGTCCACCCCCAGCTAGATGCTGCTCACCTTCCTCCTTTCCATCACCCTCTGGAATCACCACCATCCATGTCGCCACCCCACCCCCAGCTTCATGGGGGATGGTGATTTCTCATGTTTGATGTCCCATGTCACAGGAACAGTGCAGGCGTGTGTTCAAGTCCGCTCGCTCCATGCTCAGACTTAAGGGGAGCCCATCAAGGCTGGGAAAGTTTGTCCCTGAATCACACTGACTTTTAAATGCCTGAATGTGGCATTTCCCTGAGTGGGATCAGATGGCACCTCCTTCGGGAGGCGTTAACAGTTGGCATCTTCTTGCAGACAGATGACATGAGTCTGATTTTCTTCAAGCGCCTGCCACAATGTCATCTCAGGGTGTGGAGACTCCAGGTTTCAGTTGAGACTAAGACCCCTCCCTTTGTCTCAGGCCCCTCCCTAGGCCTGTCAGCTAAGGCCACTGTGGCTGTCCTGGGTGCTAACCCACAGTTCCCCCACTTCCCTTAGCTGCTCCCATCATGGGATTCTGATCAAACCCAGCCTAGAGCAGGGACCTCTGCATCTAAGAGCAAGCCAGCAGCAGCAAGGGCTGCAAAGTCAGGTCCTGAGCTCTGTGACATTAGCTCACCATGTGACCTTGGTCAGGTTGTGTCTTCTCTTGCACAGTTTCCCCAATCACCCTCCTGGTCCCTCCACCTAGAATTCCGGTCCCTGAGAGCACACTGGGTCCGGTGCTCTCCACCTGTGCTACCCACTAGGTGGTGGGGTTTCGAATTAAATCACCAGTTTCTCAAGCGCCTCATCTCTCCAGGAGAGAAAATGTCAGCCTAACCAGCACACATAACCACTGTAATCAGAAAGCAAAAGACATGATCTCACTCGCCTCTCTGCTAGCTGACTGCAGGAGTGTCATACTGCCTGGTGTGACTAACCTAGGCCTTGCTGGTAAGATGACAAAGGAAATGTGTCCCCTTCTTTGAAAGGGGGTTCACGAATAACACGCCATAGGGAGGAATAAAGGCTGGATGTCAAGGCATAGAAGATGTGGACCAGCAAGGAGGCCAGCCCAGGATGCCTAAGGAGGCCGTGGGAATGGGCAGCTGCTTCATCTGGCCCACGAACTGTCATGGCAGCTGCCATCCTCTCAAACTTTCGGGTACAGCTGAGACCTGAGGCTCTCCATAAAGTGCCACACCTGAGCCTCAGAGAAGTCCCCGGTCCCCAACCCCTCTCTGGTCCGTAGAGGCCACTTCACTTGTAAAAACACTGTAAGGCTTTGAGAAGTCTGTATACAGCTCAGCTCATTGAATACCTACTGTGTGCTAGGCCCCAAGAATGTCTGTTCTCACAATGACCTTCATTGGTGGTAATTTATTTTCAACAGCTTTATAAATAAATAATCTCCAACCACTGTGCATATGTAAATGGAAAGTTTAAAAATGTAAAGTTATATAACACTGACATGTATATCCACCCACAAAATACCACTACGCTCTAGCTAACAAAACCAGCCGTCCATCACTTCCAAATCTTCCCTGGGTCCCTTAGCAACTTCTGCTTGTCTTCTCTCCTCGCATGGATCCGCTGTCACCACAAATCAGTTTATATTTGTATCAACAGACCCTTTCAGTACAATTATTGGGAGAGTTGTCTGTGACGGCACACATGTGAATGGCCTTCCCTTGAAGTGATGAGTAGGGTTGTCCCCCCCCCCCCACCCACCCAGGTGTGGATTCTAAAAGTCCTTCTGTCCAGTCACCTCAGGTCAGACATCTGCACTACATCCTGTCTGAGTGATTACAGAGAAAGCCACTGTGAACATTCATGAGTGGCTCTTGGCATGGATATGTGATTTCATGTGCCTTGGTTAAGAGCACTGGTTGCTCTTCCAGAGGACTCAGGTTTGGTTCCCAGCACCTACATCGTTGGGGCTGGGGGATGTCTCACAACTGCCCATAACTCTAGCTGCAAGGGATCCTGCCCTCCTTCTGACCTCACCAAGCACCCATACCATCCCCTTTCTGTCTCTTCTCTCTCTCTCTCTCTCTCTCTCTCTCTCTCTCTCTCTCTCTCTCTCTCTCTCTCTCT
>JANHMN010001530.1:0-10828 GCA_030674055.1 Rhabdomys pumilio
CTTTCTTTCTTTCTTTCTTTCTTTCTTTCTTTCTTTCTTTCTTTCTTTCTTTTTGGTTTTTCAAGACAAGATTTCTCTGTATAACCCTGGCTGTTCTGGAACTTGCTCTGTAGACCAGACTGGCCTCAAATGGGAGATCCACTTGCCTCTGCTTCTGCCTCTTGAGTACTGGAATAAAAGTATGTGCCACCACTGTCTGGCTCTGGCAAATATTTTTAATCACAAAGTTGAACTGCTTTCTAGGAAAATGTTTATAAATACTTTCAAATTAAATATTAGCAAGGGTTAATTTATTTTCATTCTACATGCTTTGTAAAACATTTGATGACACCCACAAAAAACAAAGCAGGCTATTGGCAAGTATGTTTTGTTTGCTTTTTACTGTGCTGGGGACTGAATCTATGGTCATATGCATCAGGAAAGCATTCCATCACTGAGTTAACAGCACCAGAATTACCTTTAAGTAAATTGTAATAGAGTGAATTAGAATAAATTTTCACCTATGACTTGAGGGACAGGAGTGTAGCTCAGTGTTAGAGCACTTGTCTAGAGTGCATAAGCTTTGTGACCTGATCTCCATAACACACACACACACACACACACACACACACACACACACACACACAGAGAGAGAGAGAGAGAGACAGAGAGATATACACACAGAATAATACATCACATCACATAGACACATACAGAGACACAGACACACACACACATAGACACAGATACAAACACACAGGCAGGAACACACACAGACACATAACACATCACATAGACACATACGGAGACACAGACACAGAGACACACACAAATACATAGACACACACAAACACACAGACATACACAGACACACATATACATACTGAGACACACAGAGACACACTCAGACACACACACACAGATACATACACAGATAAACATAACCATACACACAAACACACATAGACACACTCATTTCTCTAAACTTCAGGGAAGCATTTTATTTTGAGGATAGTGACAGAAATAAGGCATGCTTAGTAATATACATCTTGGGGCTAAGTTTTGTTGAAGGTTTTCTAAATGGAGATTCACTTTGGCATTTGAAATATAGCTGTTAAATGAAATGACTACTTCCATTCTTCTATCAATAGTGTGGAAATTTTTCTTCTCCAAGTTATCAATTTCAGTTAGGTACCACAGGAACAAATTCGTTTTCAATTATTGATAGTTTCATTAGGCCACAAAAAAGGAATTGGTGCGAGTCCTTGTGTAAGTGGAAAGTACTTAACCCATGACACACCGTGGCCAACGTTTAGATACTCTGCTCACCCTGTGGCTATATACAAATACAGATCCTAGGTTTGTAGTTGTTGACAGAAATATGACAATGCAGAAGTAGTTGCAGGAGAAGATGGGAGAAATTTACCTCAGACATTGAGCTCATCAGAGAGCCCTGGCTCTCTAGGCTTTATGAGAATAGGTATGGATTGTGTGGATGGAAGAATCTTTTAGCAAAAGAGAGAAGAGTGAAGGAAAGTGAAGGTAGAGAAATGGGAGTGGAAACAAGGGTTGGGCACTTAATAATTTGCAAAATGTAAGCCGCAGCTTGCTGAGAGAGTAAGCCTGTATTAAAGCCAATGGCTTCACATTTCAATGACTAAACATTGAGGTGATTTTAAGAGAGAGGAGCCTTGGCTTTTGGCTCAGACTGTGAGGGAATGACAGGGTAGGCGTGACAGCCGGGCAACTCTGACCCTAGAGCACAAGTGTGAGGTACTGCTCAGAAAATAGAGATGGAACCAGAATCAAAGCTGGGCTAGACCTCTTGAAAACCTGCACCCTGGAACTCACCTCTGCCTGTCATCCTGTTCCCCAAATTCCACAAACTCCAAAACAGGTGAAGACCTGACGACCTAGCATTCAAACACATGAGCTTGTAAGGGATACTTCAGGTCAAACTGTAACAGCAACAGAATATGCAGGTCAAGACCCAAAGATGCCATTGAGCCAGAAAAAAAAAAAAAAATCTCAAATACATTCTGAGGATTCTTGCAAGCATCAGATTGGATAAAATTGGGTAGACTGAAGAGAAGGCCCAAGACTTCTCACTAGAAAACTTAAAAATCAGATTTTTTTTTTTTCGTTAGGGTAACTGTCACATGATCTGAGATCTTGGCCTTTTTCTTTTTCTTTTTCTTTCTTTTTTTTTTTTTTTTTTTTTTTACTTTTCTTGAAAGAGCTTTACTGATGCCTCCACCCAACTCAATGGCATCTGCCCCATATGCTCTCGTCCGTCAGAGTTCGTCAGAAGTTGTGGCTGACTGGTTTCGAGGGGTATGCCGTTGTCTCTCCACTAGAAAGTGCTTTTTTTTTCCAATCTGCGTTCCTAGTGCTTAGCACAGCGCCAGCCACACAACACTTATCACATGAATACCTAGCAAGGAAGTGAGGCAGTGCTGCTCCACACAAGAGGAGCCCACTAAGGTTGGAACAGAAAGGTAACAGTGACGAATCTGTGCAACCGTTTAAAATGCTAGCCAGGTATTTATTCTGAGTAAATAGCAAAGGCTTCAAGGGTATTGGTTCAATGTCTCCTTCCATGGAGGACCTGTGATGTAAGAATATATAGAAAGAATTTTCCATGTTTAAAGTACAGACAGTTTACCAACCATCCACTATTCTCTCATAAGCTCCCAGAATGGAGGCAACATCTGTACCTCCTGATTCTCTTATGTAGAATGAATAGCCCATAAATGTTTACTGTTTCCATGTACACTTTAATTATAGCTTTTATGCATCCTCTTACATGCTTTAATTATAGTTCTGGCAAATGAGTTATAAATGACACTGATTTTTCTGGCATTTTGTTGGTCTTACTCAGATTACCCATTTCTCTAAATGGTTTTATATATATATATATACCAAAGGTCTTTTTCTAACATGTGTTTCAGTCTCTCTTTGTGTAGTGCTTCCACTGAGGCCTTAATATGTTGTTCACACAGCAAAACCTACTAGAAGTATGAGGTCAGCCCTGTTTGACTTTGAAAGCCGTCCACTCCCACCTATACAGTTCCTAGTCCTTTCCCGTGAGTTTTTACTGTCCCTGTGCTTAGGTTCTCGGGACAGCGTCTGACCATTGATACGCGGTGTGCATCTTTCTTCCCTTGGGTTTACCGGTCTTGTTTCCAATTCCTTCCTTTCATTTCCTGCCCTACAAAGCAACATCTAGCCGGGAATTAATGCACACAACATGTTGGAACAGGTAGGGCTTAGAAGAACCTCTTCCTCAATTTTCTGCTACTCTTGTGGGCACGTTAATTTGAGTGATGTAATTGCCCTTACAGTGTGCTAATAAAGATGAGTAGCTGGTGCTGCCCAAGCTCTGTCACCAGTGTATGGTGTACTCAGAGCACTTAGTTAAGTGAACACCTACATGCTTACGATGCTCTTGGAGGAAGCATGGATTCCTTTGAGAATATAGCTTTCTATCACAGATATGCATCATTGGAAATGGGCAGAGGGTGTTTCTTTCCAATGTAGATTTCCAAACCTACTATTTCAAAGTGGTTTAAGAAATGGCCCTTGACCAAACTCACCAAAATCCTGAAGCAATTTGGAATTTATACAGATCATGGTTGTAAAAAAGCACATAGCCCTCTTCTGATCTATGTGACCCCTTAGGAAAGAACAAACTCTTCATTTGATATAGAAAGGTGATATTTTAAAATATAATTTTAAGGCAAATCTTTGAGCTGTAGAGAATTTACTGATGCATCATCATGAATATATTTTCTCCCAGGAAACATAGATTAATGCTTTGAGATAAAAACAGCCAAGGGATGTGGGAAGACAGTTATGTGCAGAGAGAGAAACTGCATCTCCAGGCTACAGCTATTTATCAGTTTTCCTGCCAATAAAACTTGCCAGCCGGTTTGTGGGCCTGGGGTACAGATGAGCAACTTGATACGAAAAAATCATGTCTTTGGGGGGAAATTTGCTCAGGGAAATTATTACCTGTCGGCAATATCTTACCTGGAGTCCCCTGTGTTCTTATCAGTACTGTGCACAGATATTCTCCAGTGGGATCCAGCTACATCTCTGCTCTACTGGAAGAGTCACTAAAAAACTTGCACCGTTGGTTTTTGAAAGGAAGTCTTTTAAAATTAATTTTCATATAATTTAAAAGGTTTTTTTGACAAAATTGATTATCTAGATTAGTAATACTTATATTATAACCAAGAAAAAAAGTACTTCTATTATGTTTAGCTTAAAGTTGTGTTTATTTGATTGATTGATACAAGGTCTCTCTACATAGCTCTGCCTATCCTAGAACTCTCTGTGTAGAGCAGGCTGGTATCAAACTCATAGAGATCCACATGCCTCTGCCTCCTGGGTTCTGGAATTAAACGTGTACAGTACTACAGCATATTGCTTCTTATCTCTTTATCAGAGAACACTGGGATCACAGGCTTCAGACAGCAGTCCTGCCACCACAGTGTGGAGACAGGACTGGATTCATTGCAATGCAGCCCTTGTACCTGAATCTCAGTGAGATCCTCTCAGTCTGAGAACAGTTTCTGATTATACCAGTGTATTCATAACAGAAGAAAAAAAATAGACACTTTTAATTTCAAGTTTAGGAAGGCTAAGAAGCACCTAACTTAGAAAGTAGTTAAAGTTCTGAGGAGATTGTAATTCCCCATATGTTGCTGAAGTAGAGTCAGCATCAAGATATAAATTGCAAATTACATGCTGACTTAAATTGATAGCTTTCCATGGCTTTTTTTTTTTTTTTTTTTGAAAATGGGGTCAGTGTGGGGGGTGTTTAGATTGGCAGAATGGTTTAGTGGGTGAAGGTTCTCGTCCCCAAACCTGATGGTTTGAGTTCAGTTCTCCAAACTTACATGGTAGAAGAACAGACCCAAGTCCTAGAAACTGTTCTCTGACAACAGCGTGCACACATGCATACATGTCAAGCATGCATCTGTGTGTGTGTATGTGTGTGTGTGCGCATGCACACACACACACACACTCACACACACACACACACACACACACACACACACACACACACACACACGCATATACACACATATGAGCAAGATGGAGGTTAGAGGGCAGGGGGGAATGCTGAAGATCAAGCTCAGGCCCTCATGCATGCTAGATAAGCTTTCTATCACTGGAATGTATCTCCAGCTCACTACAATTTTTTCCTTATAAAAATTTAAGTTCATCCCCCTGAGCTCTCTTCCCTCAGCGCTCTGCTCACATTGACTGAAAATCCAAAATGGGCAACGGCCTAATCTTAAACATCTATTTCCTGGCTTGTTTTCTCACCCCAAGACTCATACAAAATGAGTGCTTACTAAATGACTTTGGCATGGGGATGGAGAATGGTGAAGACATCGTCCTTACACAGCTGGCTAACTAGAGTAAGTCAGAGCTTTATATCACCAGTGCTTTACTGCACAAAACCTGCTATCGTCAAACTTTAGTTCCTGTTCCAACTAACTTTTAAGGTTTGATCACTCATGGGAGAAGTGTCTACTTTCCCTTCTTCCCGAATAGACAGCTGGCAGAGCTTACTTACATGCAAAGAAGACACAGGATTTCTCTCTCAGATTTTTCCCTGATCATAGACTTTCTGAAAATAAGAATGACTTCATTTTAACTTTGGTCCAGTGTTCTCAAATGTTTACACTCAAGGGTCTGTGTGTGTGTGTGTGTGTGTGTGTGTGTGTGTGTGTGTGTATGTGTGTGTTGGGGCAAAAGTGTCTATAGTTCTTTATTTGACTTGGTTTTTATGTTTTGTTTGGTTTTTTTTTTTCTTTTCTCTTTCTTAATGAATGAGCAGAATGTCTTTACTCTAATGGTATACTTTTCCGAGGTAGATGTAAAATCATAATGTTTTGGGGAGTCTTCATTTGCAAGCATTAAAAAGAATAATATAAGTAAACATGTATGAAACATTATAGGTGCTTTGTTCCATTTAAAATTCAAGGGGCTGGCAGGGAGGTCTACCGTAGTGGTTCAGTGTGCCTAGGATATGTGAGCCATGGGTCTGATGCCTGGCACTGGAAACAAATGGCAACAGCTAATTTTATAAAGTGAAAAGTGTGTTCTGTTCTTGGACAAGGCTTTGCTTGAGAGCTAAAGCGTGAAGTTCATGCATTATCTTAGACTTTAACTACATCACCAAAGTAAAGAAGATACTCCATAAAACAGTAAGAATACCAGTTACTTGTTCCATATAGTATTTGATTTACAGTGATCTGTTTCATTTAGGAATATACATAAAGGGCACTTTTAGGCAAGAATATCTCATACCAACTTGAATTTAAGTTATGTAACACTGATCAGGGAAGGTATGGTTAATAAGAAGGGTCTTTATTTGTATAAATACTAATCCATGGGGCAATTCTAAATGAACTTTAAAATACAGGCATTAATATTTAAAGGATATTAGCTTTAAATAATAGCAATTTGTGGGGGAATCTTGTTGACAGAAATAACCTACTCAAAATCGTCACAGTCATGAGGAATGCATGCTCTGTGATAACTGGACTGAGTAGCCTCGAACACAGTGACTCTGGCTTATCAAGTTGTTCTTCACTTCTGCTTTAAGGGACATGACTCATCTACTTGCCAACTGCTTTAAGGGACATGAACCATCTATGCACCAACTGCTTTAAAGAACAGGACCCATCTACACACCAACTTTTAACCTTGCTTTTCTTCCAATCATGACTGGGGCCTGGGTCATGACCATTTGGTGTCACTTGGGCAGAGACCCCTGCTGCTGCTCCTTTCATCCATTCCTCAAGCTCAGGCTCCAGTGGTATCCACGTTTTCTTGATATTTATTTTCAGGTCCTTCTGTAACATTTACCATGATTTAGATTTAAAAATTCTTGAGTTCTCACCGAATGTCTTGCCTTTAAGAGATTCCTTTTTCCTATGCCTGGATATGAGGCTGACAAGTTACAGGTTCAGGAATGTCACCTATTAACCCTTGACCTCACAGCAAAGACATCCACCTAACCCAAAACATTCTGAGAATTTTAGAATGCTTGATGTGAAAAGTGTGTAAATTCTAAATCACTTATTTTGCTAGAAATTATAGTTATCATGATATGAGCCACTGTGGTAGAGGAATACACTGAAGCACACACAGTACGGAGGGTCCTGGCTGAGAACCAGGGAGATTAGGTTCTGAATACAGCTCTTCCATTTACTAAGCAAGGGAAATTATTTCTCTGTTTCAACTATGATGTTCTTATCTAGAAACTGCTCTTTACTTTACAGGGTATTTTACGAAGATGTCATGGGAAAATATTTGGAAGGCTTTAATCACAGTTGTTACGTGTCCTAAGTGGACCACAGGGTTTGTTATCAGAACAGGTGATGCTCATGCAAACCAAAACAGAGGAATTCAGCTCAGTAGCGGAGCACCTGCCTAGCGTGTGCAAGGCCTGTGCTCCTTATCTAGCAGTGGGAGAAGAAAAACAATGTGCTTTACCCAGAAGGCATGTTGGCACATACTCTAATATAATTACAGTATTATGGCAGGCTAAGGCAGGAGGTCTGCTTGCTATGAGTTAAAGGCTAGCCTAGACTACATAACCAGACATCATCCTCATCCTCATCCTCATCCAATATGCTCTGGATCATCCATCCCATCGTAACCTCTTTTCAAAGTCATCAACGTCAGCCTATCCACTTACAGTTCCAAATATCTACCTTTTAATATCTATCTTTTCAAACTAAACTTTATTCCAAGGTTTAGGTATTTCATACCTAGCTGTTACAGATTTATTCTGGCATCTACAATTTGATGAAAATGTTACCGATCAAATGATCTTAGGAGCATGCTGGCTCTGCATCTTTTCTCCATTTCTCCTGCTACAGTCAGGCTGATAAGGAGAATTGAAGCAATTCTTATCAGAATGA
This sequence comes from Rhabdomys pumilio, assembly GCA_030674055.1. NCBI lineage: Eukaryota > Metazoa > Chordata > Mammalia > Rodentia > Muridae > Rhabdomys > Rhabdomys pumilio. The sequence continues at coordinate 7,929 of JANHMN010001530.1, forward strand.
GTCACAGAATCTGGAAGTGTGGATGATTGCTAGAGACCATACCCAAGGCCTCAAGCATGCTAGAAAAGTGGTTCTCCACTGAGTTATTCTTCAGGCCCCTGCAACGTATTTTGACATAATAACAAGAAGGAAATTATTTCCCACATTCTTATAGGGAGCTTCCCAATGGGTATAAACATCTATGAAGTTATGAACTGCTCAAGCTTAGTCCTATTCAGTACCAAGAAAACTCCATAAAATATTACCTTCAAAAAACAAAAACAAAACAAAACAAAAACAAACTTCATAGTACATATGACAATACTTTTTATTGTGAAATATAAGCTTAAAATATACTCTTGTGTTGGTCTGTTTTCTGAGTTGTTTTATATTATTAAATACTTATGAATACATGGTGTGGTAGTATATACATAAATAAGCTACTTAAATGATGCATATTCTAATATTGTCTAAGAAAATAAAATAGATAAATGGTCTAAGCCACAGATCCCTGTTAAACACTCTGTTGATTATTCCGATGTCTTCCCATGGTAACAGAGTCAGAAGGAAATAGTCATCTGTGAGTAATCTCATTCTCAACAACATTGATAAAGCCACAAATAATCCACATGCTGTTTTTTAAAATGTATGACCAAGACTCTTGGACTTTCGGCTTAGTTTCAGAGAAAAGATTCTCTAATCTGATACACGAATGATCTGAGATACCAGAGCTAGAGAAACAAGAGGAATTAGACAAGGCACCCAGGAAGTAGGGAGGGTTGCAAGAGACAGGCTTTGAATAGGGTAAATACACATACATATACCTAAGAAACAAAGACACCTAAGGTTTACTGGTACATTCAATACTGTGTCAGTCAGTGGAAAAGCCCATGCATAGCATGAGAAAAGCCCTGCATTCTCAATTCTCAAAAACACACACAAACACTCACCATTACTAAATAAAGGACTGGTTCATGAGGGTGCCCTCATGTGTCTATCTAGAACGGATAGTTTGTTTTATGATAGATATGTACCCAAGATTTGTGGTGGGAAATTTCTGGAAGGATCAGAAACCCCAGATTGTAATTATAAAGTGCTTGCTAACCACAGGGTTTTCTATATAGCTATCCATACTTTACAGATTCACAGATAAAAGGTTGCACAATCTATAGACAAGGTAAGCCACCAAGTTCAGCTCTGATACTTAAGCTGCACCCCAGGAAGTCTTGTCCTACATCTCATGCATCTTAATTTACAACTTAATCCCTTTGTCTCTTGCTCTGAACTCTAGAGACATAAATCCAGGGCATCTATCTATTTATTGTGAGGGAAGACAGCATTTGTTCTTTTCTTCAAGTCAACTCAAGCACATGTTCAGATCTCCACAATTTTTCCTAATCCTATAATTATCTTTGCTCAGCTTTGAATACTTTCCAGGATTTTAATATCTGAAGCTCTGAAACCCATTTCTGAATATAATATGCTGGTGCTGGCAGGTAGAAGCTATGCTGAATTGTTATGGTTGCAGCCTTTCAGGCTTCCTCTTCCAGTTTATGTTGTTACACAATTCCCTCCCCCTCCCTTTTTTCTTCTACTTACAATTTCATCACTTCTGATCATTCATGACTTTTATATTGAATTTCACAAATTTAATAAGCTGAGTTTTCTCTTTATTTCCAAATGTTCATAGTATTGACTCAATGCTAGACAAATGGAAACTGTCCAAATGTGTCCTAATACCGAATAGACATCTGAAATCCAAAACCAAACTCTATCTGTTATTACTATGTCTCTGTCCTCAAATATGTTTACCTTCTTATGTTCTGTCTCTGGAACCCCCACACCATTACACACCTAAGGTAGAAGTGTCAGTCTTTGTTAATTTTATCATCTCTCTTAGCATTTATAACTAATTGGTTTCTAGTTCTAGTGGGCTTAATTCAGACATACCCTGTTTAGTTTCCTTTTGGGTTGGAGTAACAGAGTAGCTTGCATTTCAATCTTCACGATCCTTTCCTTTCTCTACACACATACCTTATCATGCCATTTTTTTTTTTTTCACTTTTAACACTTGGGAGGCAGAGGCAGGCAGATTTCTGAGTTCGAGACTAGTCTGGTCTACAGAGTGAGTTCCAGGACAGCCAAGGCTACACAGAGAAACCCTGTCTCAAAAAACATAAATAAATAAATAAATAAATAAATAAATAAATAAATAAGATAAAAATGTCATTGTCTCTATTGCTCAATGTGTATTGAAGACCCTGACATCATCTCCTTTCAACCACATGTCTGACTGCTTCTTCACAACCATGTCTTTCACCAAGGCTTATCAGTGAGGCAGTGTTGATCACTGAAAGTGGCTGCCTGAGAAGCATGTGGTACAAGCTGCTATGGAGGACAGATGGTGTCCACTAGGAAAGGGAGATGAGGACAGCACCTATGTGACAGTGATTTTGCTGTCATCTTGCCACACTGATTTAATATTTATATTTCCTGGACTCTGCCTTTGGTTTGGTAGCTCATAACTTTATTTTCCAAGAACTGGTCTTCTATTTTCAAGTCTTGCCTTTCATTCTTCATGGTCTGTTAACTTTACAAAGTTTAAACAGTGATGTTTTGATAGGAGATGGGCATCCCCCACCCCACAAGCACACCTAAGCACCTATGTCATATATCAAAAGCGTGGAATTTTAAGTGTCCTAGACTATCACATGAAAGAACTCACTTTTAATTACACAGTGGAGGACTGTGTAGCAATGATTCAAAATCCCGAGATTATAATAGGAAAAATAAGCTTAAGATCATGAAGTATTGTTTTGTTTGGATTATTTTCTCTTGTCTTCTTTCCTTGTTTTCTTCCTTCCTCTTTTTCTCTTTCCTTTCCTTTCCTTTCCTTTCCTTTCCTTTCCTTTCCTTTCCTT
>JANHMN010001531.1:0-10824 GCA_030674055.1 Rhabdomys pumilio
TGTGTGTGTGTGTGTGTGTGTGTGTGTGTGTGTGTGTGTATTTCTTGTGCTTTTTATTTGACTCTGGGTTTTCCTATTTGTTTGTTCATTTGTTTTCCCTATTTAGGTTTGTGTGGGTTTACTTTATCTTATTTTACAATATCTTTTTTTATCTCTCTTACTTTTTTCTCAGATGACTGTTCATTTTCTAATATAATAGAAAATGAAAAAAATGAATTTGGGTGAGTGGGGAGGTGAAGAGGATATAGGAGGAATTGAGGTAGCAAAAGCACAATCAGAACATCTGAAAAAAATCTATTTTCAGTAATAATAAAGTAAAGTCACTGAAAATGTAAAGGTGTATTTTAAGAATACACATATTCATAGTTAAATCATATTGAACTATAATTAACAGAATTTTGGTATCAGAATCAAATTTGAGGAAAGATACAAAATTAATTTGAAGATGGTAAAAGAAAGTACATTCAATGATTTCAATAATAGTCCAGTTTAGAGGCTAGAAAATTTATAAATGAACTAATACTATATAAGCAAGCCTTTGGGCAGATCGAGATGAGGACAAGAGGGATCAAGCTGGGGGGGGTATGGAAAAAGAGAGTACTGAAAGAGAAAACTGTAATTAGGGGGACTTTGAGGGGTGATACGGAAACCTAGTACAGTGGAAAGACCCTGGAATGTACAAGGATGAAGCTAAGTAAAAGGAATTCATAGAAATGGGGCTGATGCATCTGGATGCAGTGAAGACCCAGCATCAGAGGCTTATCAACTTACTCTCCCCCTCACCCCTCTTCCAATATCTCAATGCCCCTAATCAGCTTGAAGAAGTTAATGATGAGTCAGCGCCCCTATTCCCTGGGCTTGGGGACTAAGGTGGTTAATATTGGGCTGTCTTTCTAGGGAAAAGTAGTGGTTTTGTTGGAACAGGGAGGATTAGTTAGGAATTATTTCAGAGCCATAACCTATTGGTAGAAATCTGTATAATTATTCTCAAGATGAAGTTATAATTTCTTAAATTGCACAAAATTTACTTTGATTTCACATTTAAGGTTTCCATTGGTACAAGCTTCTTATTGATATAAAAGTGAGATGAATATTGATACCCACATAGGCATTGTGCCAGTATAACACATTTAGGAATACAAGGCTTAGACCCAGTCCTTCTTTAACTTTTCTAACTGATTTGAGATGGTTAGCCTGTGAGTTAAGGGACTATAGCAAATTCAGGGCTTTGAGTTTATTGATAAGGTGTTTTCTGTATTTTATTTAGAAATAGCTGAGAAGAGTTAACAGACAACAGTCCAGATTGCCTTACATGGATAGTTGGTTTTCAAAATGTCAGAAGTCCACAGAATTGACTTTACAAACATTTCTGTATTAATGTTCATTTTATTAAAGACCTGTCTGCTCCTGACAGCTTCCTGTCTTGGATTCTAAGAAGAAATTAAGCATCTTTGGAGTTACTCCAGTTGTGGTGAGACAGCCACTGGGCAAGAATTGCCTCTTCCCATCTACAGACAAATTACTGTCCAGAAAAGGATACATTTGCAGAATAGTCAACTGATTATATATGCTTAGACAGAGTAATCAGCCCTTAATAATTCTGCATCACTATGGTCTGTCAGAAGATCCTGGGCCAGAAGGCTGAAGACCAGATGCTCCAACATTTTGAAGTATAGGGACTGTCCAGGTGTTCAGCAGTCTCTATAAATTTGCTAAGTTTTAGAAGAGATGCTTTGTGCTTCCCATAATTTCAGGTAACTCAGTCATTCTGAATTTCTGACAGGGTTGAAAACTTATAGTCTCATAGCCAATCCTGGCTATTTACTTTGAGAGAAAAGATTGGAGTGGAGGGTTTTCAGCTGACATTCATTCCAAGCCAAGAAAAAATCCAGGTTCAGAACTAAGTGTTTTAGTTAGGAGAGATGACAGAAGTTCTGGTTAGTCAACAAAATAATGGACGGGTTATTAGGACTAACTAGTACCTCACTAGTACAAATCGGCACAATTATGCACTAATTGTATTTTAAGAGAAAAGTTTTATTTTAACAGGAAGGGTGATATGTAGGCGGAGCTAAAGTGGGAGGAGGATGGAGAGGAAGAGAAGGAGTAAGGAGAGGAGGAGAAGTAGGACAGGAGAAGCTAGGTGATGAGAGAAAGAGAGATAAAGAGGGGAGGGGACATGGAGGCAGATGTTCATGTGTCTCCACCAGTCAAAGATAGTTGATATATCTAGGCTGAGTATTGGGTTACACTCCTGACTGAGCATTACCAAACTTATAAAGCCTTTGACTAACATTTTAAAAAATTGTATAAAAGCAAAAAGGAAAAGGGGGCATGGGATAGGGGTTTTTTAGGGAGGTGAAATGGGGAAAGGGATGAATCTGAAATGTAAATAAAATATTCAATAAAAAAAAAAAAGAAATGGGGCTGATGAAGCCTAAACTGGCCATCTTCTGTAACCAATCAAGATTTCCAGCGGTAGGACCAGAACATCAATCCAGCCACAAAACCTTCAACCTTCGACCTACAATTTGTCCTGCCTCCAAGATATACTGGAGTCATTGTGGAACAGAATAGTGGTAGTAGCCAACCAATGACTGATCATTGAGGCCCATGCCTCAAGAGAGAACCCACCCCTGACACTCCCTGGATGTCCAGGAACCAGAGGCTGGATAACCTAGAGATAGAGGATAAAATCAAACATGACTAGCACAAACAAAAACAAAAAAAATAATGGTATTCTGCTATACTCATATATTGGTGCCTAGCCCAATGGTCATCAGAGAGGCTTCATCCAGCAAAAAACCACAGGCAAACATTAGGCAGATCTCAGGGAACTGCATGGCAGATGGAGAGAAAGAATTGTAGGAGCCAGGGGGAGCCATGGACACCAGGAGAACATGACACACAGAATCAACTAAGTAGGGCTCACAGGGCCTCATGAGACTGAAGCAACCACCAGGGAGCCTATATGAGACTAGCTAGGTCTCCTGCATATATGCTATGGTTGTATAGCTTGGTGTTTTTGTGGGACTCCTAATAGTGTGAGTTGGGTGTGTCTTGGTCAGGGTTTCTATTACTGTGAAAAAAACCACAATCAAAAAGCAAGTTGGGGAGGAAAGGGTTTATTCAACTTACACTTCCAGATCATGGTTCATCACTGGAGGAAGTCAAGAAAATAAATCAAGCAGGGCTGTAACCTGGTGGCAGGAGCTGATAACAGAGGCCATGGAGGGGTGCCACTTACTAGCTTACTCAGCCTGCTTTTTTAAGGAACCCAGTATCACCATCCCAAATTTGGCAACACCTGCAAGGTGCTGAGCCCTACCCCACTGATTACTAGTTGAGAAAATGCCTCACAGCTGTACCACATGGAGGCATTTTCTCATCTGAACCTCTTTCCTCTCTGATGACTCTCAACTTGTGTAAAGTTGAAACACAAAACAAGCCAGAACAGAGGATGGCAATGACTCTTTTGCTCACTTTTGAGACCCCTTTTCTCCTACTGGATTGCCTCTTCCAGCCTTGATATGAGGTATATGACTATGCCATAAACTACAAAGACACCAAAGTAGCAAGAATAAGCCTAAGACAACGAGTAGTAATGTAAGCAGGTATACTGGTAGAATGATGAACAATTCAGTTTCTGAACATCTCTTTCGATCCAGAAATATGTCTATTATCAACAGTGTCAATGATGAGATATAGATTTAAAAATGTGTTTTCTTCACCAGAGAAAAAATGAAACACTTCATTCTAACACCTATTTTGATCTTAACTAGGAAAAATAAAATTCATTTACCATAATTTTCTTTTAATAAATAAGCCTATGTCCTTTATTAATATTTTATAAATTATCCATTAAATTGACTCTAATCTTAAATGATTCACAGTGGTATAGCCATAAACTTAATTTTAACCTCAAGTGACTATTTCAATGTTTCTAATGGATTTCTTTAAAGAAAATTATTCATATAAATACATTGAATGAGTTCCATTATAACTGCTTAAAAATGGTCGCCTTTTTGTTACTTTAGTTACCAGCACCATCAGTGAGAAGACATCATTATTCTATCTCTAGAGAAAACCTTACACAATAGATTTTCCATAGACTTTTTCATCTCTGAATTTCTCAAGGTATATATTAAAGGATTCAAAATAGGAGTGACAATTGTATAAAAAACAGTAATGGATTTATCAATAGGAAAGTTGTGAATAGGTCTTACATACATGAAAATACAGGGAACAAAAAAGCAGACAACCACCATGATGTGGGAGCTACAAGTAGACAAGGCTTTCTGCCTCCCTTCCTGACTGTGAGTCTTAAGAGATCTCAGTATGATTCCATAGGAGATTATGAGAATGATAAAGACTAAAATACATATTGCCCCACCATTGGCAACCACAGTGAGGCCAATAAAATATGTATCAGTGCATGCAAGTCCTAATAATGGGTACATGTCACAGATAAAGTGGTCAATGATATTTGGACCACAGAAGGGAAGGTTGTATACAGAGAGAAGTTGAGCCACAGAATGTACAAGGCCTCCAGCCCAGGAAACCAATAATTGGACGAAGCAAGCCCGCCTGTTCATGATGATCAAATAATGCAATGGTTTACAGATGGCCACATAGCGATCATAGGCCATCACTATCAGAAGGAAGACCTCAGCACCACCAAGTAGGTGCTCTAAGAAGAGCTGAGTCATGCAAGCTGGAAAGGAAATTGTTTTTCTATCACACAGCAAGTCTACCATCAACTTGGGTGAAATAGAAGTGGAATAAACAGCATCCAGAAGTGACAGATAGGCAAGGAAGAAGTACATTGGAGTCCCTAAGGAGGGACTGGCTATGACTGTCCCCACAATGAACAGGTTACCCACCATAGTCACAATGTAGATGAGTAAAAACACGACAAACAATACTCTTTTTCCAGCAGGATCTTGAGTGAGGCCCAGGAGAACAAACTCTGTGACATTGTTTCTCTGTCCCATTGATCCTCTTATAAGTCTTAATTTACTGATTAAAGATCTTAAACAGACCCGACCAGGAAGTTGTGATCTTAACCTTCAGTTCACTATGGCATTAAGCACATCATCATTATCTGTCCCATAGATAACCATTTCTACTTCTTCTTCCAATGATCCCAATACATCTTTTGTTAACTCCTTCCCCTAAGAGGCTTTTGTTGAACCTACAAATGTAATGTCAAGATGCAGTGGGTAGTTTAGCTAGGGTTTTATTCGTCTTCTTATTCTTATTTTTTAAAGAACCAACTGTTTTTATCTTTAAAATACAATCTTGATCTCTTCAAGCATCCAGTTCATTGGTATTAAATTGTGGTACTAGGTATTGATAATCGTATCTCAATGCACTTCCAGACTTCAGAGCTCTTCCAATCAATTTAAACAGTCTCATATAACTAATAGATTAATTATTCCATTTATTTCTGTAGTTGTTATTTTATTTGACTCTTTAGGGCTTTCAAATGCCAAAATTCTGCTCCTTGTACCATTACCTTCACTGAGAATTCATAACTAACTACATTCACTGTCCAGTTTTGAACAAGTGTGGCTTAACTGAACGGGTTAAATTAGTGAATGTAAGCAAGTACTTCTTCAGATAGAAATTTCTGTTTTCAAAACTCGTAAAAAGAGCTGGGAAGCGTAACATAAGAAAACAGAAGCTGTAATCAGATGTAGGGGCAACTGAGATTTGCTGATCCTGAGTAGGGGATACTCAAATGAAAATTTTGTACTGAGATTTCCAAGATGCCTATATTAAAAAGAATAGTCTGGACTAAGTGTAAAAGTGAATGTGTCTCAGTCTTTTTCTAAATATTATTATAAATATGTCTCAAATTTCATGCAGCAATAAAGAGGAATTAAATATGAGGATTCCAGAATCCATTCTAGTCAGTGATCTGCAAGACTATTAGTGCAGAAAAATGCCAAGACGAGCAGTGGATGAAGGAAGGCACTTGTTACTCTTACAGATGGTCCACATTCTGTTCAAGTACCCATATGGTGGCTTACATTTTTATCTCCAGTTCTAGAGAATCTGATGCTTTCTTCTGATCTCCATGGGTACTAGGCATGCACACAGCAGGCATACATGCATGCAGGTAAAACATTCACACACATAAATAATAAAACAAGTCAATCTATTTTTTTTTAATTTAAAGAGTACTAGTGCTGGTCTAGTTCTTTTCAGTTCTGCTTACAACACCTTTTGTTTTTTCATGTTTGCTGAGTCATGCAAATTTGGAAGGCTTATTACTGTTTGGAGGCTAAGTGTTAACCAGTAGAAAATGGGATGTACTTACTAATGTAACTAAATAGTGACTTCCATTGTCCCTCACAATGGTGTCTAGAAAACTCAGCTACACAGAGGCAGTAAAAGGGCAATGGAGAATTGTGTGAACTCTGCAGCTGTATGACAAGTGTTGCAAAGCCAGGCTCACTCCGTTGTTAGAGTGACTTTGGGCTCAGGAACAAGCATCAGTATACCTCTGACTCATCTGCTCTGCAGAGACACAGCTAACATCTACTTCCTCTGGTGGTGTCATTTTTGTTGCTGGTGCTGTTATATCATATAAAATTCCTAAAGTCCTGTTTAAAACCTGCTAAAATCTAAATAAATGATAGCTGTTATTGATATTGTTTGTCAATATGAGTAAGAAGAATATTCATCACAGTACCTGCTAATAAGTTATTCACAAGAATGTAAATAATAGAAAAGCATACACTTATTGAACTCATTTTGAGACATAGATTAAGCTGTATTTTTAAGAATTATATATGTTGTCATAGGTAAGTACTGAGAATATTTACCTGTAGAATATTGTATTTTCCTAGAAATGGGGTTTCTGTTCATGTGCATTTAGTAGTATAAAGAATATGTGAAGAAAGAATCAGAACTTTATTTCAAAGTTTTCTGTTATGCATTTTGTTTATGATTCATAATCATTATGGCCAACATCTGACTCAGGAGAAAACAGTTGCTGAATCTGTCCACCTGTTGAATAGCACAACTCTGAATGTACTCCATGTATAACAATTTATTTCACATTATTCTGAAATAATTAACTGTTAGTACAATCCTTCACCAGGAAAAGTCTGTATTGTCTAGTCTAATCATTAGCATAAAAGACTGAAAATAGTATACTATTTTCAGACTTAAACATAGTATACTAAGTAGTTTACATTTTCAGAGATTTAATAAGTCTACTCTGTAATAAGAATACTGTTTTAATTTAAACTACCAAATATATTTTTAGAAAATAAAGCTTACTACAATTTTACAAATGCATTACATTAACAATGTTTTAATCTATGTGACAGTAGATACTATATTCTCTGGCCATGCTTATCTCTGTGAACAGCTACTAACACATTTATTGATTCGTTTTGAAAATTATTAATAAAAGCCTATATATTACACACATAAAACATTTTCATTTGCACTCCATCACATTTGATACATGAAAATTAAATCATCTAATACAAATGTTTTAAGGTAATCACATTTCTTTGATAACATTACAAGTACAAACTAACAAAATAAAGTCATAGATAAATTATATTGTAAGTGTTATACATGTATATTTAAACACATATTGAGCAAAGTGGGAACTAAATAACAATCAGGCTTTATATAAGCATACTGTGCATATTCCAATTATCTCTGTGTTTTTCAAACTTAATTTTCCTAATCCAAACACCATTAATATTGTCTTAAGACATTATTCATTATAGCACATCAAAATAATACTCACCCACTATCCTACTATCCACAGATAGTTGCCTCAGTAACTCACATTTGCATTTGGCTTTTAGTAAGAGAAACTGTCACCTCTTTTATTGAGACTGGGTATGAAGATAGAAGTACACTTAAAAAGACAGTTAAAAAATTCTTATATATTATGTCATTAGTTACTGGAAGGTAAATGACCATCTTCAGCTACTGAAAATAATGTCATAGAAAAATAAAATTTCTGTATTTGTATAAAATTCATCTAATTCATGGAAATAATCTTGTCTAAGTCCATTTTTAATGCTACAAAGAAGGTAAATATAAATCAGAAAGTTACCTGTGCAAAGTGTTTCCTTTTGGACAGTTACACTTAACAACAAAAAATTGTTTGTTTTAGAGACTGACTATAGTATCCATCTGCCCAAATGATAAAGCTTCCGTATAACAACAGAAAAGCCCGATTTATTATCTTTCATAGAAGTTAGTGATAAGAGTTTCTCTTACACAGAACAGAATTCTACAGCATTTTATTCATTCACAGTCTTCTTCAGGTCATTCTTTCTGACTTACTAGGATGTTCATATCCCTCCTAGGCCTCACCTAAGATACAAATTCTGTCCAGGGCTGGATTAGCAGTAATGAATATAAGAGGACATGGCATCTCAAAGATTAAGTCCTAACTAAGGCATCCTCTAGCACGGATATAACTGAGTGTTCAGAAACCCCCTGAGTCATATCCTACCAGAACAGGAAAACAATTCACCATTTATTTGTGTAGATAATTTTGCTTAAGTAACTCTTCACATCATCTCTATTTCCAATGGGCTAGACGATTACATCATTATGGGTGAGGTTATTAGATGGCTTGGAACATATTCAAGTCAAAAGATCTTCCCTGCATAGATTTCTTTTCCTCAATAATCCTTATGAAAAACATATAGCTGGACATTACAAAGAATGAGTAGACACCTGACAAATAATATGAAAACTCTATAATGTGAAGAGAATAAATTTCAAAACTGATAAAGTTAATGTTTCTAAGGTTAATATTCATACCATTTTATGATAGTATGTAATGCAAACAGAAAAGGAAACACTTCTAGTCTTATTTTCAAGCCACACACCACTACATATATCATTCTCTGACACTGAGAGAGACTCAGTCAATGAAGATCTCAGTCTCCAAAGAGAATTTGTTCTAAACACAACCCAAAAAAATAGACAAAATTTTAGTTGATGTTGTGAGAGGTACCTCAGGAACACTAAGACCAGGAGAAATACTCTTCCCCAGGAAATAGCACAGCAACTGGTTATCCAATACCAAGCGATCAACTCTGAAAATACAAAAAATGTAACATTCACACTGAAAAGATTGTTCTCAAAATATTTAGGAACATATATATGTATATATGTAGTAGTGCAATAACAATTAAGTTTTTAATAAGACCATGAGCCTGAAAAAGGGCAAGGAAGGACTTTTATATCCCAATCTCAAAAAATAAAATAAATAATGTAAACAAGAGAAAAAGGAATGAGTCATCTTATTTCAAATGCGAAATGTTAAAATTAAGTACTTAATATTATCTTTACTTGTCACAGAACAAAACCCTTTGCTGTTTAATCTTCTTTCAGAAATTTTATATTAAATTGATTCTAATCAAATGGATATTCATGCTACTTTTATTTTTGATACATTTGTATCAAGAAGCCCTTCCATGGAGATACATTCTACATTTTTCCTGAGGACTCTGTGGCTTGTTACTTTGTGATTGGTAGCTTGAACAGTGAGAAGACATTCTTTCTTCTTTTATTTAAAATGGATTTTTTTCATATGATACATTCTAACTACAGTTTTCCTTCCCTCTAAAACTCCGAGTTCCTCACCACCTGTGTTCTTACCCAGACCCACCATTTTTATTCCCCTCATTATGAAACAAACAGCAATGTAAGGGATAATAATAATAATAAAAGAAAATATAATAAGATAAGAGAAAAACAAATATGAATAGGACAAAACAAATAAGCAGAAGAAAAAGAGCCCAAGAGAAGACACAAGAGTCACAGACCCACTCCCTTACACACCCAGGGAACATTGTGGAAGAGGAGGAAGAAAGATGGTAAAAGCCAGAGGGGATGACAGACACCAAGGAAGAAGGCCTTCTAAACACAGCTAGATTGATGCAAATACCAGATATACTAGCAGTTACCAGTGAAGCATGCACAGGGCATGTACCTGATGGTGTCATAGAGGTGAAAGAAGAAGTGAACACATGCTCCCTTCCTAACTCAGAAGCAATTGATAACCATCTACAATTAGAAGTTATTATTATTTTTTATTGTGTAGTCCCACTGAAGAAACAAACTACTCTTAAGAGTAGTCCTCAGGAGAAAGGACTGAAGGAGCTGAAAGAGTTTGCAACCCCATAGGAAGAACAACAGTATCAACCAGTCAGACTCCCTAGAGCTCCCAGGGACTAAACCACCAACCAATGAGTACACATGGAGGGACCCATGGCTCCAGCCGCATATGTAGCAGACGATGGCCTTGTTGGGAATCAATGGGAGGAGAGGCCCTTGGTCCTGTGAAGGCTCAATGCCCCAGTGTAGGGGAATTTGAGGGTGGGGAGGTGGGAGTGGTTGGGTGGGTAGGGGAACATCTTCATAAAAACAGGGAGAGCGGGGATGGGATAGGCAGTTTTCAGGAAGGGGGCAATCAAGAAAGAGGATAATGTTTGAAATGTAAATAAAGAAAATATCGAGAGAGAAAGAGGGGGAGAGAGAGAGAGAGAGAGAGAGAAACAGAGAGAGAAAGAGAGAGAGAGAGACCCTAATGTGACTGAAAAAAAAAATGGAAAAAGAAAAAGAAACTAAAGAGTAGGCCTCAGGCCCAGCAGTGAATGGCCAACATAAAACAAACTCAATAACATTTGCAGGTTCCCTGTCTCATAATGTCATATTTCAAATTTTTCTTTTAAAATTAAGTTTTATTTTGATGTTTATTCATGGTTTTATCCTACAGGTTTGTGTGTGTGTGTGTGTGTGTGTGTGTGTGTGTGTGTGTGTGTGTGT
>JANHMN010001532.1:0-10820 GCA_030674055.1 Rhabdomys pumilio
CTTTCTTTCTTTCTTTCTTTCTTTCTTTCTTTCTTTCTTTCTTTCTTTCTTTTTGGTTTTTCAAGACAAGATTTCTCTGTATAACCCTGGCTGTTCTGGAACTTGCTCTGTAGACCAGACTGGCCTCAAATGGGAGATCCACTTGCCTCTGCTTCTGCCTCTTGAGTACTGGAATAAAAGTATGTGCCACCACTGTCTGGCTCTGGCAAATATTTTTAATCACAAAGTTGAACTGCTTTCTAGGAAAATGTTTATAAATACTTTCAAATTAAATATTAGCAAGGGTTAATTTATTTTCATTCTACATGCTTTGTAAAACATTTGATGACACCCACAAAAAACAAAGCAGGCTATTGGCAAGTATGTTTTGTTTGCTTTTTACTGTGCTGGGGACTGAATCTATGGTCATATGCATCAGGAAAGCATTCCATCACTGAGTTAACAGCACCAGAATTACCTTTAAGTAAATTGTAATAGAGTGAATTAGAATAAATTTTCACCTATGACTTGAGGGACAGGAGTGTAGCTCAGTGTTAGAGCACTTGTCTAGAGTGCATAAGCTTTGTGACCTGATCTCCATAACACACACACACACACACACACACACACACACACACACACACAGAGAGAGAGAGAGAGACAGAGAGATATACACACAGAATAATACATCACATCACATAGACACATACAGAGACACAGACACACACACACATAGACACAGATACAAACACACAGGCAGGAACACACACAGACACATAACACATCACATAGACACATACGGAGACACAGACACAGAGACACACACAAATACATAGACACACACAAACACACAGACATACACAGACACACATATACATACTGAGACACACAGAGACACACTCAGACACACACACACAGATACATACACAGATAAACATAACCATACACACAAACACACATAGACACACTCATTTCTCTAAACTTCAGGGAAGCATTTTATTTTGAGGATAGTGACAGAAATAAGGCATGCTTAGTAATATACATCTTGGGGCTAAGTTTTGTTGAAGGTTTTCTAAATGGAGATTCACTTTGGCATTTGAAATATAGCTGTTAAATGAAATGACTACTTCCATTCTTCTATCAATAGTGTGGAAATTTTTCTTCTCCAAGTTATCAATTTCAGTTAGGTACCACAGGAACAAATTCGTTTTCAATTATTGATAGTTTCATTAGGCCACAAAAAAGGAATTGGTGCGAGTCCTTGTGTAAGTGGAAAGTACTTAACCCATGACACACCGTGGCCAACGTTTAGATACTCTGCTCACCCTGTGGCTATATACAAATACAGATCCTAGGTTTGTAGTTGTTGACAGAAATATGACAATGCAGAAGTAGTTGCAGGAGAAGATGGGAGAAATTTACCTCAGACATTGAGCTCATCAGAGAGCCCTGGCTCTCTAGGCTTTATGAGAATAGGTATGGATTGTGTGGATGGAAGAATCTTTTAGCAAAAGAGAGAAGAGTGAAGGAAAGTGAAGGTAGAGAAATGGGAGTGGAAACAAGGGTTGGGCACTTAATAATTTGCAAAATGTAAGCCGCAGCTTGCTGAGAGAGTAAGCCTGTATTAAAGCCAATGGCTTCACATTTCAATGACTAAACATTGAGGTGATTTTAAGAGAGAGGAGCCTTGGCTTTTGGCTCAGACTGTGAGGGAATGACAGGGTAGGCGTGACAGCCGGGCAACTCTGACCCTAGAGCACAAGTGTGAGGTACTGCTCAGAAAATAGAGATGGAACCAGAATCAAAGCTGGGCTAGACCTCTTGAAAACCTGCACCCTGGAACTCACCTCTGCCTGTCATCCTGTTCCCCAAATTCCACAAACTCCAAAACAGGTGAAGACCTGACGACCTAGCATTCAAACACATGAGCTTGTAAGGGATACTTCAGGTCAAACTGTAACAGCAACAGAATATGCAGGTCAAGACCCAAAGATGCCATTGAGCCAGAAAAAAAAAAAAAAATCTCAAATACATTCTGAGGATTCTTGCAAGCATCAGATTGGATAAAATTGGGTAGACTGAAGAGAAGGCCCAAGACTTCTCACTAGAAAACTTAAAAATCAGATTTTTTTTTTTTTCGTTAGGGTAACTGTCACATGATCTGAGATCTTGGCCTTTTTCTTTTTCTTTTTCTTTCTTTTTTTTTTTTTTTTTTTTTTTACTTTTCTTGAAAGAGCTTTACTGATGCCTCCACCCAACTCAATGGCATCTGCCCCATATGCTCTCGTCCGTCAGAGTTCGTCAGAAGTTGTGGCTGACTGGTTTCGAGGGGTATGCCGTTGTCTCTCCACTAGAAAGTGCTTTTTTTTTCCAATCTGCGTTCCTAGTGCTTAGCACAGCGCCAGCCACACAACACTTATCACATGAATACCTAGCAAGGAAGTGAGGCAGTGCTGCTCCACACAAGAGGAGCCCACTAAGGTTGGAACAGAAAGGTAACAGTGACGAATCTGTGCAACCGTTTAAAATGCTAGCCAGGTATTTATTCTGAGTAAATAGCAAAGGCTTCAAGGGTATTGGTTCAATGTCTCCTTCCATGGAGGACCTGTGATGTAAGAATATATAGAAAGAATTTTCCATGTTTAAAGTACAGACAGTTTACCAACCATCCACTATTCTCTCATAAGCTCCCAGAATGGAGGCAACATCTGTACCTCCTGATTCTCTTATGTAGAATGAATAGCCCATAAATGTTTACTGTTTCCATGTACACTTTAATTATAGCTTTTATGCATCCTCTTACATGCTTTAATTATAGTTCTGGCAAATGAGTTATAAATGACACTGATTTTTCTGGCATTTTGTTGGTCTTACTCAGATTACCCATTTCTCTAAATGGTTTTATATATATATATATACCAAAGGTCTTTTTCTAACATGTGTTTCAGTCTCTCTTTGTGTAGTGCTTCCACTGAGGCCTTAATATGTTGTTCACACAGCAAAACCTACTAGAAGTATGAGGTCAGCCCTGTTTGACTTTGAAAGCCGTCCACTCCCACCTATACAGTTCCTAGTCCTTTCCCGTGAGTTTTTACTGTCCCTGTGCTTAGGTTCTCGGGACAGCGTCTGACCATTGATACGCGGTGTGCATCTTTCTTCCCTTGGGTTTACCGGTCTTGTTTCCAATTCCTTCCTTTCATTTCCTGCCCTACAAAGCAACATCTAGCCGGGAATTAATGCACACAACATGTTGGAACAGGTAGGGCTTAGAAGAACCTCTTCCTCAATTTTCTGCTACTCTTGTGGGCACGTTAATTTGAGTGATGTAATTGCCCTTACAGTGTGCTAATAAAGATGAGTAGCTGGTGCTGCCCAAGCTCTGTCACCAGTGTATGGTGTACTCAGAGCACTTAGTTAAGTGAACACCTACATGCTTACGATGCTCTTGGAGGAAGCATGGATTCCTTTGAGAATATAGCTTTCTATCACAGATATGCATCATTGGAAATGGGCAGAGGGTGTTTCTTTCCAATGTAGATTTCCAAACCTACTATTTCAAAGTGGTTTAAGAAATGGCCCTTGACCAAACTCACCAAAATCCTGAAGCAATTTGGAATTTATACAGATCATGGTTGTAAAAAAGCACATAGCCCTCTTCTGATCTATGTGACCCCTTAGGAAAGAACAAACTCTTCATTTGATATAGAAAGGTGATATTTTAAAATATAATTTTAAGGCAAATCTTTGAGCTGTAGAGAATTTACTGATGCATCATCATGAATATATTTTCTCCCAGGAAACATAGATTAATGCTTTGAGATAAAAACAGCCAAGGGATGTGGGAAGACAGTTATGTGCAGAGAGAGAAACTGCATCTCCAGGCTACAGCTATTTATCAGTTTTCCTGCCAATAAAACTTGCCAGCCGGTTTGTGGGCCTGGGGTACAGATGAGCAACTTGATACGAAAAAATCATGTCTTTGGGGGGAAATTTGCTCAGGGAAATTATTACCTGTCGGCAATATCTTACCTGGAGTCCCCTGTGTTCTTATCAGTACTGTGCACAGATATTCTCCAGTGGGATCCAGCTACATCTCTGCTCTACTGGAAGAGTCACTAAAAAACTTGCACCGTTGGTTTTTGAAAGGAAGTCTTTTAAAATTAATTTTCATATAATTTAAAAGGTTTTTTTGACAAAATTGATTATCTAGATTAGTAATACTTATATTATAACCAAGAAAAAAAGTACTTCTATTATGTTTAGCTTAAAGTTGTGTTTATTTGATTGATTGATACAAGGTCTCTCTACATAGCTCTGCCTATCCTAGAACTCTCTGTGTAGAGCAGGCTGGTATCAAACTCATAGAGATCCACATGCCTCTGCCTCCTGGGTTCTGGAATTAAACGTGTACAGTACTACAGCATATTGCTTCTTATCTCTTTATCAGAGAACACTGGGATCACAGGCTTCAGACAGCAGTCCTGCCACCACAGTGTGGAGACAGGACTGGATTCATTGCAATGCAGCCCTTGTACCTGAATCTCAGTGAGATCCTCTCAGTCTGAGAACAGTTTCTGATTATACCAGTGTATTCATAACAGAAGAAAAAAAATAGACACTTTTAATTTCAAGTTTAGGAAGGCTAAGAAGCACCTAACTTAGAAAGTAGTTAAAGTTCTGAGGAGATTGTAATTCCCCATATGTTGCTGAAGTAGAGTCAGCATCAAGATATAAATTGCAAATTACATGCTGACTTAAATTGATAGCTTTCCATGGCTTTTTTTTTTTTTTTTTTTGAAAATGGGGTCAGTGTGGGGGGTGTTTAGATTGGCAGAATGGTTTAGTGGGTGAAGGTTCTCGTCCCCAAACCTGATGGTTTGAGTTCAGTTCTCCAAACTTACATGGTAGAAGAACAGACCCAAGTCCTAGAAACTGTTCTCTGACAACAGCGTGCACACATGCATACATGTCAAGCATGCATCTGTGTGTGTGTATGTGTGTGTGTGCGCATGCACACACACACACACACTCACACACACACACACACACACACACACACACACACACACACACACGCATATACACACATATGAGCAAGATGGAGGTTAGAGGGCAGGGGGGAATGCTGAAGATCAAGCTCAGGCCCTCATGCATGCTAGATAAGCTTTCTATCACTGGAATGTATCTCCAGCTCACTACAATTTTTTCCTTATAAAAATTTAAGTTCATCCCCCTGAGCTCTCTTCCCTCAGCGCTCTGCTCACATTGACTGAAAATCCAAAATGGGCAACGGCCTAATCTTAAACATCTATTTCCTGGCTTGTTTTCTCACCCCAAGACTCATACAAAATGAGTGCTTACTAAATGACTTTGGCATGGGGATGGAGAATGGTGAAGACATCGTCCTTACACAGCTGGCTAACTAGAGTAAGTCAGAGCTTTATATCACCAGTGCTTTACTGCACAAAACCTGCTATCGTCAAACTTTAGTTCCTGTTCCAACTAACTTTTAAGGTTTGATCACTCATGGGAGAAGTGTCTACTTTCCCTTCTTCCCGAATAGACAGCTGGCAGAGCTTACTTACATGCAAAGAAGACACAGGATTTCTCTCTCAGATTTTTCCCTGATCATAGACTTTCTGAAAATAAGAATGACTTCATTTTAACTTTGGTCCAGTGTTCTCAAATGTTTACACTCAAGGGTCTGTGTGTGTGTGTGTGTGTGTGTGTGTGTGTGTGTGTGTGTATGTGTGTGTTGGGGCAAAAGTGTCTATAGTTCTTTATTTGACTTGGTTTTTATGTTTTGTTTGGTTTTTTTTTTTTCTTTTCTCTTTCTTAATGAATGAGCAGAATGTCTTTACTCTAATGGTATACTTTTCCGAGGTAGATGTAAAATCATAATGTTTTGGGGAGTCTTCATTTGCAAGCATTAAAAAGAATAATATAAGTAAACATGTATGAAACATTATAGGTGCTTTGTTCCATTTAAAATTCAAGGGGCTGGCAGGGAGGTCTACCGTAGTGGTTCAGTGTGCCTAGGATATGTGAGCCATGGGTCTGATGCCTGGCACTGGAAACAAATGGCAACAGCTAATTTTATAAAGTGAAAAGTGTGTTCTGTTCTTGGACAAGGCTTTGCTTGAGAGCTAAAGCGTGAAGTTCATGCATTATCTTAGACTTTAACTACATCACCAAAGTAAAGAAGATACTCCATAAAACAGTAAGAATACCAGTTACTTGTTCCATATAGTATTTGATTTACAGTGATCTGTTTCATTTAGGAATATACATAAAGGGCACTTTTAGGCAAGAATATCTCATACCAACTTGAATTTAAGTTATGTAACACTGATCAGGGAAGGTATGGTTAATAAGAAGGGTCTTTATTTGTATAAATACTAATCCATGGGGCAATTCTAAATGAACTTTAAAATACAGGCATTAATATTTAAAGGATATTAGCTTTAAATAATAGCAATTTGTGGGGGAATCTTGTTGACAGAAATAACCTACTCAAAATCGTCACAGTCATGAGGAATGCATGCTCTGTGATAACTGGACTGAGTAGCCTCGAACACAGTGACTCTGGCTTATCAAGTTGTTCTTCACTTCTGCTTTAAGGGACATGACTCATCTACTTGCCAACTGCTTTAAGGGACATGAACCATCTATGCACCAACTGCTTTAAAGAACAGGACCCATCTACACACCAACTTTTAACCTTGCTTTTCTTCCAATCATGACTGGGGCCTGGGTCATGACCATTTGGTGTCACTTGGGCAGAGACCCCTGCTGCTGCTCCTTTCATCCATTCCTCAAGCTCAGGCTCCAGTGGTATCCACGTTTTCTTGATATTTATTTTCAGGTCCTTCTGTAACATTTACCATGATTTAGATTTAAAAATTCTTGAGTTCTCACCGAATGTCTTGCCTTTAAGAGATTCCTTTTTCCTATGCCTGGATATGAGGCTGACAAGTTACAGGTTCAGGAATGTCACCTATTAACCCTTGACCTCACAGCAAAGACATCCACCTAACCCAAAACATTCTGAGAATTTTAGAATGCTTGATGTGAAAAGTGTGTAAATTCTAAATCACTTATTTTGCTAGAAATTATAGTTATCATGATATGAGCCACTGTGGTAGAGGAATACACTGAAGCACACACAGTACGGAGGGTCCTGGCTGAGAACCAGGGAGATTAGGTTCTGAATACAGCTCTTCCATTTACTAAGCAAGGGAAATTATTTCTCTGTTTCAACTATGATGTTCTTATCTAGAAACTGCTCTTTACTTTACAGGGTATTTTACGAAGATGTCATGGGAAAATATTTGGAAGGCTTTAATCACAGTTGTTACGTGTCCTAAGTGGACCACAGGGTTTGTTATCAGAACAGGTGATGCTCATGCAAACCAAAACAGAGGAATTCAGCTCAGTAGCGGAGCACCTGCCTAGCGTGTGCAAGGCCTGTGCTCCTTATCTAGCAGTGGGAGAAGAAAAACAATGTGCTTTACCCAGAAGGCATGTTGGCACATACTCTAATATAATTACAGTATTATGGCAGGCTAAGGCAGGAGGTCTGCTTGCTATGAGTTAAAGGCTAGCCTAGACTACATAACCAGACATCATCCTCATCCTCATCCTCATCCAATATGCTCTGGATCATCCATCCCATCGTAACCTCTTTTCAAAGTCATCAACGTCAGCCTATCCACTTACAGTTCCAAATATCTACCTTTTAATATCTATCTTTTCAAACTAAACTTTATTCCAAGGTTTAGGTATTTCATACCTAGCTGTTACAGATTTATTCTGGCATCTACAATTTGATGAAAATGTTACCGATCAAATGATCTTAGGAGCATGCTGGCTCTGCATCTTTTCTCCATTTCTCCTGCTACAGTCAGGCTGATAAGGAGAATTGAAGCAATTCTTATCAGAATGAGTCACAGAATCTGGAAGTGTGGATGATTGCTAGAGACCATACCCAAGGCCTCAAGCATGCTAGAAAAGTGGTTCTCCACTGAGTTATTCTTCAGGCCCCTGCAACGTATTTTGACATAATAACAAGAAGGAAATTATTTCCCACATTCTTATAGGGAGCTTCCCAATGGGTATAAACATCTATGAAGTTATGAACTGCTCAAGCTTAGTCCTATTCAGTACCAAGAAAACTCCATAAAATATTACCTTCAAAAAACAAAAACAAAACAAAACAAAAACAAACTTCATAGTACATATGACAATACTTTTTATTGTGAAATATAAGCTTAAAATATACTCTTGTGTTGGTCTGTTTTCTGAGTTGTTTTATATTATTAAATACTTATGAATACATGGTGTGGTAGTATATACATAAATAAGCTACTTAAATGATGCATATTCTAATATTGTCTAAGAAAATAAAATAGATAAATGGTCTAAGCCACAGATCCCTGTTAAACACTCTGTTGATTATTCCGATGTCTTCCCATGGTAACAGAGTCAGAAGGAAATAGTCATCTGTGAGTAATCTCATTCTCAACAACATTGATAAAGCCACAAATAATCCACATGCTGTTTTTTAAAATGTATGACCAAGACTCTTGGACTTTCGGCTTAGTTTCAGAGAAAAGATTCTCTAATCTGATACACGAATGATCTGAGATACCAGAGCTAGAGAAACAAGAGGAATTAGACAAGGCACCCAGGAAGTAGGGAGGGTTGCAAGAGACAGGCTTTGAATAGGGTAAATACACATACATATACCTAAGAAACAAAGACACCTAAGGTTTACTGGTACATTCAATACTGTGTCAGTCAGTGGAAAAGCCCATGCATAGCATGAGAAAAGCCCTGCATTCTCAATTCTCAAAAACACACACAAACACTCACCATTACTAAATAAAGGACTGGTTCATGAGGGTGCCCTCATGTGTCTATCTAGAACGGATAGTTTGTTTTATGATAGATATGTACCCAAGATTTGTGGTGGGAAATTTCTGGAAGGATCAGAAACCCCAGATTGTAATTATAAAGTGCTTGCTAACCACAGGGTTTTCTATATAGCTATCCATACTTTACAGATTCACAGATAAAAGGTTGCACAATCTATAGACAAGGTAAGCCACCAAGTTCAGCTCTGATACTTAAGCTGCACCCCAGGAAGTCTTGTCCTACATCTCATGCATCTTAATTTACAACTTAATCCCTTTGTCTCTTGCTCTGAACTCTAGAGACATAAATCCAGGGCATCTATCTATTTATTGTGAGGGAAGACAGCATTTGTTCTTTTCTTCAAGTCAACTCAAGCACATGTTCAGATCTCCACAATTTTTCCTAATCCTATAATTATCTTTGCTCAGCTTTGAATACTTTCCAGGATTTTAATATCTGAAGCTCTGAAACCCATTTCTGAATATAATATGCTGGTGCTGGCAGGTAGAAGCTATGCTGAATTGTTATGGTTGCAGCCTTTCAGGCTTCCTCTTCCAGTTTATGTTGTTACACAATTCCCTCCCCCTCCCTTTTTTCTTCTACTTACAATTTCATCACTTCTGATCATTCATGACTTTTATATTGAATTTCACAAATTTAATAAGCTGAGTTTTCTCTTTATTTCCAAATGTTCATAGTATTGACTCAATGCTAGACAAATGGAAACTGTCCAAATGTGTCCTAATACCGAATAGACATCTGAAATCCAAAACCAAACTCTATCTGTTATTACTATGTCTCTGTCCTCAAATATGTTTACCTTCTTATGTTCTGTCTCTGGAACCCCCACACCATTACACACCTAAGGTAGAAGTGTCAGTCTTTGTTAATTTTATCATCTCTCTTAGCATTTATAACTAATTGGTTTCTAGTTCTAGTGGGCTTAATTCAGACATACCCTGTTTAGTTTCCTTTTGGGTTGGAGTAACAGAGTAGCTTGCATTTCAATCTTCACGATCCTTTCCTTTCTCTACACACATACCTTATCATGCCATTTTTTTTTTTTTCACTTTTAACACTTGGGAGGCAGAGGCAGGCAGATTTCTGAGTTCGAGACTAGTCTGGTCTACAGAGTGAGTTCCAGGACAGCCAAGGCTACACAGAGAAACCCTGTCTCAAAAAACATAAATAAATAAATAAATAAATAAATAAATAAATAAGATAAAAATGTCATTGTCTCTATTGCTCAATGTGTATTGAAGACCCTGACATCATCTCCTTTCAACCACATGTCTGACTGCTTCTTCACAACCATGTCTTTCACCAAGGCTTATCAGTGAGGCAGTGTTGATCACTGAAAGTGGCTGCCTGAGAAGCATGTGGTACAAGCTGCTATGGAGGACAGATGGTGTCCACTAGGAAAGGGAGATGAGGACAGCACCTATGTGACAGTGATTTTGCTGTCATCTTGCCACACTGATTTAATATTTATATTTCCTGGACTCTGCCTTTGGTTTGGTAGCTCATAACTTTATTTTCCAAGAACTGGTCTTCTATTTTCAAGTCTTGCCTTTCATTCTTCATGGTCTGTTAACTTTACAAAGTTTAAACAGTGATGTTTTGATAGGAGATGGGCATCCCCCACCCCACAAGCACACCTAAGCACCTATGTCATATATCAAAAGCGTGGAATTTTAAGTGTCCTAGACTATCACATGAAAGAACTCACTTTTAATTACACAGTGGAGGACTGTGTAGCAATGATTCAAAATCCCGAGATTATAATAGGAAAAATAAGCTTAAGATCATGAAGTATTGTTTTGTTTGGATTATTTTCTCTTGTCTTCTTTCCTTGTTTTCTTCCTTCCTCTTTTTCTCTTTCCTTTCCTTTCCTTTCCTTTCCTTTCCTTTCCTTTCCTTTCCTT
>JANHMN010001534.1:0-10814 GCA_030674055.1 Rhabdomys pumilio
TGTGTGTGTGTGTGTGTGCGTGTGTGTGCATGCATGTGTGTGTGCATGTGTGTAAGAACATGCATATGGGTGCGTGCTCATGTGTGTGTGAATGTGTATATGTGTGAGAGCGCACACACATTTGTGTGCATATGTGTGAGCACACACACACACACATGTGAGCACATGCAATGTTGACGCTGGAACCCAGGACCTCACCAATGCTGGGCAAGCACCTTACCACTTCCCAGGCCCCCTTTAATTTGGCATAGGGTTTCACCAAGTTTCCCAGGAGGACTTGGAACATACTCAGTAGCCCAGGCTAGGCCTCTACCATTCCCAGGGTCCTTTCCTGCTCTGCTCTGAGCCCAGGCCTTCACTAGTCATGGACTTAAAGGGGTTCTTACTTTCAGCAGACCTGGAGCTGGAAAAGCAAACCTCTCTGGTCTCAAGCAGATCCGCCCTTCATGGGGGAGCAGCTCTGCCTCACTGGAAACTTAGTAGTTGGAAAGGTCAGGCCTAACAGTGGCTGTGATTGGCCCAGTGGCTGGAGAAGGCCTCTCTGTGTACTGGGCATCAGGGCAAGCAGGTGGCCCAGTGTATTCAAAGGCCTGGCAGCTAGCTGGTGTATGTTTCTAAAGACAGGAAAGCAGGCAACAGGCCTAGAGTGGCTGGGCTAAAGGAATGAACCACAAGCCTTTCAAACACTATTTCCCTCCTTCCATTTCTAGACTCTTGGAAAGTTCTAGATAGAGCCCAGGCCCTGTGGCTGCTGGTAAGACCCCTGAGAAGAACAGTAGGACTTCTTAGTGGGTTGAAGCTGGGATAGAATCTACAGTTCAGAGGCAAACAGACTAGACTCAAGTCCCAGGAAAGCTGCTCGGTGCCTCTAGCCTCAGTTTTCCCAAATGTACAGTGAGACAAAGAGCTGCCACCAGCCTGGCACTGATTGGTGCTCTGGGTCACTGCTCACCTCAGGTGTGCCTGACCAGCAGAGGTCATTGCAAGGAGGATAGCCACATCCCTGGGCAGTGAGCTGGCCAAGCTTCTGACCCAGATGCTGACCCAGGTGCTGCTGAGACCCAGATTTCCACCATTAGGCACTGTGGACGGGACGGTGAGGGGCATCCCAGGTGCTGTGTGCTGCACAAAGACACGGGCTGGTTGTAAAGGTAACTGCATGGCTGGCCACACAGTTAGATGGACCGTCTTCCTCCTGGTCCTTTTGATGGTGTCCCAAGGAGGAGGTAGGAATTCTGACAGGAGAGGCTGAAAGATGGGTCCCCACTGCCCCATCCAGATGATCTGTTGGGGCCTCTAAGCCCCAGAAAAGGCCAGCGTCTGACAGGGCCTCACCTCGTGGCTCCCAAGGGCCTTGTCAATCAGGCCCAGGCAGGGCGCCTGGGACAGGCTGGCGGCTTGAAAGAAAGCTGGGCATTGTTTTGAAGGGTTAACCCATTGGCTTCTTGGGTTTCACTGGGAAGCCTGTGTGGCCACACTGGCCAATTTAGTGTTTGTTGGGATCTGGGCGAGGCTGGCCTGAGGAGTAGCCTGTAGGCCATAGGTAGGCTTGTCGCTATGACTTATGGGAGATGTGGGAGGGGGAGGGGCGCATTCTTAGCCCTTATTTGGTGATGTGGTGGGTTTTCAGGCCTCCCTGGCTCTCATTTGTCAGGGTCTTAATGAGAAACCCCAAAAGGATTGAAAAAGTTCCCTTTCCCAAGGACAGGAAATAAATGGGAAAGTTCTAGGGAATTAGGGGAAACCCCCGAGGCAAGCTAGAGACAGAGGCCTTTGTTGTCTGTGTGTGTGTCACACTCTCCTGAGAGGGAACAGGAGGGTGTGTGAGAGGCTGTACAGGGGACACCTGTATGGGTTGGAGAGAGGCAGAGATACAAAAGAAAGAGAGGAGAGTGAGGCCCGAGACAGACAGACAGACAGACAGACAGACAGACAGAAAGACAGACAGACAGACAGACACACACACACAGACATACAGACACACACACACACACACACACAGACATACAGACACACAGAGACAGACACAGAGAGAGAAAGAGAGATCAAGACAGAGACAGACACAAAGAAAGATCAAGACAGACAGACACACACACACACACACACACACAGATCAAGACAGACAGACACACATACAGAGACAGACAGACAGACAGACAGACATGGGGGGAGGAAGGGAAGGAAGGAGGAGAGAGAGGGAGAGTAAGAGTAGAAAAAGTCAAGACAGAGACAGAGAAAGACAGACAGAAAGATGAGGAAGAGAAACAGAAAGGAGAAAAAAGCTGAGAGAGACAGATACACACACACACACACACACACACACATACACACAGGTAGGGGAGTCAAGACAGAGAAACAGAAAAGCAGACAGACTGACAGATGGAAAGACAGAGAAGAGAGAGCGGAGAAAGAGGCAGAGAGACAGAAAGAGAAGAGTCAAGCACATGCAGAGAGACGGACAAGGCTCCACCCTGGGGTGGGGAGAGTCTGCTCTGCTCTCACCCTAGGCCCACTCTGGTGCTCTAGGGCAGCATTCTAAGGCATCTGGAGCTATGTCCCCAGCTAGCAAACAGCCTGTCTCCCTGTCAGACTGGAGATGGGGCCTAGCAAACTTTTGCCTGTGAATGAACACCATGAGACAAAGGCCATTGAAGGAAGAAGCCTCTCCTCCCACAAGTGCACCATGTGGCCTGCTCTGTCCACCAGCCACAGGGAGGGTGAGGGTGGCACAGGCTCCTGGCCACGTGTTGACTGGAGGAGGTGTGTGTAGCTCTCTCCTGGGGACAGACAGTTTCTATGGTGTGCTTTCCTGCTCTGTGCTCGGTAGCTCTCACTCTGCTGTGTTTTGAGTTCATGTCTCCGTAAAGTCACGTGTCACAGGCTTGATCCACAGCCTGGTGTTGTCGTAAAGAAGTTATACTTTCAGGAAACTGAGGTCTAAGGGGTCTTCCGATCTTTAAGGATGATCGAGCAGGGTCACTGGGACCCCAGGGCCATCTTCCTTCTCTCAGAGTTCCCAGCCCTGAGGTTAATGGTTTTGCTCCACCACATACTCCAGGGGTGGCCAATGGAGGTCCTGTCCCATGTCCAATCTCTGTCACCCCTCAGGTGAGCAGGGATGCCTGCTGGTTGCACCCTCGGGGCCTGCTTTTGTTTTCTAGGCCCTGCCACATTCTACCTCAATGTCTAGGGACCAAGATGGCAGAAGCAAGGAGCCTGCCATGGTTTCCCAGGAGAAGGTCCCCCGGGGACCACCTTTTCCCTGGGGTCTCTGGCTGAGCTGAGATCCTTGAGGATGAACCATAGAACAAGGTGTTCACCTGCTCCATCCTTTCCTTCTCCTGATGGAGGAGTCAGCCTTCTGTTCTCTCCACCTCAGCTGACACCTTGGCTCACCCTATGTTTACTGCTCATCTTCTTGATCCTGTCCAGGTGACAGCAACCCAAGAACTCGGGCTGACCCCACTGCGTGTGAGGACTCTATGAGCATGTGTGTGTGTCTGGGTGGGTGAGGATTGTGGGAGTTGGTGGCATCAGGTGACAAGTGTGGATAAGGATATATATATGTGTGTGTGTGTGTGTGTATAATATATATGTTTGTATATTATATATATATATACATATTTATATATAAAATGCACACACTTATGTATCCTTTTATAGGACTTTATACATATAACTATATATATAGGATCATATATATTATATAACTATATATAGGATTATACATATTATATAGGATTATATAGATAACTATATATAGGGTTATATATAGAGAGAATTATATATAAATATATATGATTTTATATATAACTACATGTAGAATTGTTATATATAACTATATAGGATATTACATATCACATATCATATATAACTATATGTAGGATTGTGTGTATATATAACTATATATGATTATATATATAATTATACATGTAGAATTATATATATTATATAACCACATATAGGATTATATATAACTATATATAGATTATATATTATATAACCACATATATGATTATATATAACTGTATATAGGATTATGTATTATATAACTATAGATGTGATTATATATATATATATATATATATAACTATATATAGGAATATATATCTAATCATGTCTGAACCTTTGCCACTGGAAAGCTGAGTTGAGGCCCAAGGACATCAAGGGACTGTCTGCACCCAAATGGGAACCTTTAATGGCAGCATCTGTATCACACCCAAGTGACCTCAGGGCACCAATTGTCCCTGGATGTCCCCACCCCTGCATCTTGCTATCTCTAGCAAGATGTTATGAGATCTGATCTGGGGACACTTGTAATGGCCCTCCATTCTCCCCACACAGCCATCTTCTCTCAGCAAGTAACAGGAAGAGAAATGGCTGTACTGATATTTGGAACTCTGCATTCTGTGGGCTGTGGGGCCGTGGCGCTGTGAGGTTGCTGGGCCAGGTCGCCATTCCCTGATTCTTGTCGTGGTCATGGCTGTGGCAAGCGGAGCCCTTGCGGGTCTGAGCAGCAGCTATGAGCCGAGTGACAGGCAGCTGTGTGAGCGGGCAAGCGAGCGAGGGAGCAAGCGAGGGGGCCGCAGGGAGGCTGTAGGCAGCTCAGCCACGAGCTGATGGGTTTTCCCTCTTCCACTTCCAGGGGCTTAACCAGCCAGGAAGGAATGCGCCAGGTCAGCACAAAACCAGGATGGGCTGTCGGAATTCTGCTGAGCTGGGGGAACTGGACTTCAGGGCCATTTACAAAATGCAGAAGGGGCCAGGCAGGGCTGGAGGCATCTGGCCTGGCAGCCGGGGTGACTTCTATGCCACCGGGGTGACCACACATTAGGACCACACATGCTCTCCTCCTTACTGGTGGGCTTGGGCACAGGGGCAGCCACTGTGATGCCAGCATGGAAGCCTGGTGGGGGCTCTACCTGGTAAGGTCCTGAGGGTCATATCTCACAGGGAGGCTGGAGACAAAATGAGCCAAAGATGGCTGCCATGCCCTGTGAGACTTCTGGAGGGCAGGCCCATCTCTCTCTGCAGGTCTGGGTTCTCCTCTGGCCGCACGTGGCAATTCTTGGTGACAAGCGGTGGCTGGCAAGGTAATTAGAGGAGCTGAGAGAAGAAGAAAGACAGACAGATGGAGAGGAGGAAGAGGAGTAACAGAAGGAGAATGGGGCAGAGGAGGCTGCTCCTCTCTCCCTTGTGAGCTCACTTCTGACTGGGATGTCCCTCCTGACCCTGCAAACACTGAGGAGTCCCCATAGGTGGACAGAACACAGGCCAGGGCGATTTATCCTCGGCAGTGTTCTCACCACACAGGCAGACAGGAGGGACCACAAGTGGGGAGGGGAGCACTGTGTGTATGTGTGTATGTGTGTATGTGTGTATGTGTGTATGTGTGTATGTGTGTATGTGTGTATGTGTGTATGTGTGTATGTGTGTATGTGTGTATTGTATGAGTGTGTGTGCAAGAGTGTTTGAGTGAGAGAGTGTGTGTGACAGAGAAAGAGTGTATAGTGTATGTACATGTGGTGTGTGTATTGTATGAATGTATGTGTGTTGTGTGTATGTGTGTTGTGTATGTGGTATATGTGTGTGGTGTGGTGTGTGTGTATGTGTGGTGTATGTGTGTATGAGAGAGAGAATGAGAATGTGTGCATGTATGTGTGGTGTATGTGTGGTGTGTGTGGTGTGTATGTATGTGTGTATATGTGTGTGTATTACATGAGTATGTGTGTGTTGTATGAGTGTGCATGTGAGTGTGTGCAAGAGATAGTGTGTGTATATTATGAGTGTGAAAGTGTATGAGAGTGTGAGTGTGAGAATGTATGTGAGCATGTGTGTACTGTATGAGAGTGTGTGAGTGTGGATGAGAGAGTGTATGTGAGTATGTATGTATTGTGTGAGTGTGTGTATGAGTGTGTGTGAGTGTGTGTGACAGAGAGAGAAAGAATGTGTAGTGTGTATGTGTGGTGTGCATGTGGAATGTGTGTATGTGTGGTATGTGTGTATGTGTGTGTGGTGTGTGTATTACATGTGTGTGTATTGTATGACTGTGTGTGAGAGTGTGTGTAAGTGTGTGTATTATATGAGAAGGTGAGAGTGTGCAAGAAAATGTGTGTATTATATGAGAAGGTGAGAGTGTGTGTGAGTGTGTGTGAGATAGAGAAAGAGAATTGTAGTGTGTATATGTAGTGTGTGTGGTGCGTATGTGTATTGCGTGTATATTGTATGTGTGTGAGAAAGAAACAGAGAGAGAGGTATAGCGAGAAATAGAGTGTGGTATGTGTGTGTGGTATGTGTATGTGTGATGTATGTATATGTGTGTGTTGTGTATGTATTATATGAGTGTGTGTATGAGACAGAGAGTGTGTATGTGTGCGTGTGTGTGTGTGTGTGTGCATGTGCGCGTGTGTGTTCAATAGAGCTCATCCATTGAAGGATACAGAAGGCAAGTGTCTCCACCACAGCTGGCTCTCTGCATGTCGGACCGGCCAACTCTCGACCTCCCAAGGGGAGGCAGAAACTTGAGATGAAAGCGTTTCTAGAATGTGATTCTGATCTTTTATTAGTGTGGCTCTGTGAAGCCAGGGCCCCCAACTCAGCCCTGCCCAACCAAGTCCCTTCCCGGTGGCACATGTAATGGGGTCTGACAGGTGGATGTGGGTACATGTTTGGGGTATGTGTGCATGCCTGTGAATGTATATGGACATATGTATGTGTCTGGAATGAGTGTGTATGTGTGTGTGTTGGTTGTGTGTGGTTATGTATATACTTGTGCATATCTGGAGTGCATGTGATTGTGTGTGTGGATATGTGTGCATGGAGCTTTGAACATTCAGGACGTTGGAGTCTAGACTAGTGGCTGGGCTCATGACCCATGCAGTGACACTCCTTCAAGGCTAGACTGCTTATTTGTTCCTATCAGGGGACAGTGAGTGGCATTTTGTTTTCTAAGTCCATTTGCCTGTGAATGACATTTACGAGGCCCCTGTGTTCCCATCCCCTCTCCAGGAAGGAGGCTGGGCCACTGTGAGCAGCCAGAGGTTCATCTTACCACCCTGGGGTGCTGTGGCCTTTCTTTTCCCAAAGGGCAGCTGGCCTGGGTTCCTGGGGACAGGATAGCTTTGTGAGTTTGATGCTGTGGTCCATGGGCATGGTCTTATGGGGGCAGAGGAGGGAATGTCAAAGCTCAGATGAAAAAGATGTTAGCATCACTCCACAGAGTTGTTTTGAGTTGAAGCAAGTCTCCTTATGGATTCTAGACTGGCCTTAAGCTCAAAGAAATCCTCCTGTCTCAGCCTCCTGAGTGCCAAGATTACAGGTATGTACCACCATGCATGACTAAAAATGAAGTTCCCAGGCTGGTGTGCAAGCTCCCAATCTACAGGGCACAGAGAAAGCGGTCCTGGCAGACCAGAGAAATCAGCTGCTGGTCACCCAGCATCTACCATCCAGCGGGTGCAGCTTCTGCATGGCAGTATAGCTCACAGGCAGATAGATCTGTGACCTTCAGATGCCCATGCCACAGGACGAGTGGTTCTCCCCTGCCCTGCTCTGATGTAGCTGACGAGGTGAGCCATTGACTAGACAATCAGTGATTTTCTTGATGATAGAGATGGGATTTATGCCCACCTCCCTACTTCCTTCCCCATAAGGGGTCAAACCTACCTGCCAGTGAACACAGAAAGTCTTGGTTATGGGTCTCAACATGAGCCCTGGAACGTGACAGTGGCATTGCCCAGAAACTGGTGGTATTCAGAGACCTTCTGCCAGGTCCACCTGCACAGCTTCCAGTGAGTAGGCCAGGCGAAGCCCAGGCTCCTAGAGACAAGAAATGGAGCCTGCCTGGGAGCCGTGGAGGCCCCATAGGGCATATGGACTAAGGAGAAAGTCTGAGTGGAGCTGGGACACTGCTACTTCTGGGTCTGACAGTGGGAGCTGCCCACCGGCAAGGGGAAGTTAGGAAAGTTGGAGAAGTCGGAGGACAGGGATGGCAAGAAAGTGTTGGGAGCCGACTTTAAACAGAAAGCGGCTAGAAAGCAGCTATCAGCTTTGCAGCCATCTTGAGCCATATACCCTGACATGAGACTTGGTTTTCAACAGCCTACAACAGCTGAAGCACACTCTGATATCCCACATAGCTTGTTTTGCTGTTTAGTGCCCCCAGCTTCAAGGAGCACGCGGTATCCACGCCTACAAGGCATGCGGTGCACGTGTTATCCACATGCTATCTACGCCATACATGCCTGTAAGGCGCATGTGCTGTCCATGCCTGTAAGGCTTACGTCATATCCACACTTGCAAGGCATGTGGTATCGACGCGCCTACAAGGCATGCAGTGCACATGCTATCCACGCCATACATACCTGTAAGCCGCATGTGCTGTCCACGCTTATAAGGCTTACGTCACATCTACACCTGCAAGGCATGTGGTATCCACGTGCCTACAAGGCAAGTGGCAAAAGCCTATAAATACCCAGGATTTCCTTGTAGTGTGTGGTGTAGTAGTAGTAGGTGTAGTGGTGTGTGTATGGTGGAGACAGTAAAGAAGACTTTACTACAGATCCTCTGGCTTGTCTCTATTCTTCGCGTCTCTTTCCCTTCTTCCCCCCACTTCTCTTGCTAGACCCTGACTTGTGGAACAGAGCGGGCCGCTATAGTTTGGTCCCCAAACGTGGGCCAGAGTGGTCCTTTACAGTTTGGCCCCTAAGGTGGGGCAGCTCGGGTCTTTTACATGAAAGACGGAGCGGGACCACGCTTGCTCTGAAGATTTCTGTGGCTCTCATGTCCCCTTCCCTTCCCTAGATCACTGGCATCAATATGTAGACACCGTGAGTCCCTCAGCATCTCCAGCTGAGCACAGGGCTCTGTGAAAAAGTGGTGGCTAATGCTAGTGTGTCTGGTACAGCAAGCCAACCACCACACCCTAGGGTGGTTGTGTGTAGGCATCTAGCAAGCTGCATCCTGTACAGGAGGAGGCCGGGTCACCCCCGTCTCCTGCACACCTTGGTGGGCCTGTCTGTGTCTGCTGCCCTGCGAGACCTACTTCTGTTGTCTGTGGCTGCCTCCTCTGGCTACAACCTGTTTCAACACTGTCATCAAAGAGACACAGCCGCCACTTCTGTGTCAACACAGATACTGGCTTCTCTTCCATCACCGGAATCATAGACCAGGCTAAGTTTAAAAAGCCAAATGTGTTTGGCTGGCAAACTGCTACGTGAGCAATGGGGGGAAAAAAGCCAAAAATAAACACTGCAAATTGATGATTCTGTAGCCTTGGTGGGAACCGTGTCCAGATTGGGCAAGTTGAGGGACCCATGACCTACCATGCATGCAGCATCCGTGGGCCCTGTGTGGCCGTGAAATGTTGCTCTCTGTCTTGTGGTTGACCTTCCTGGAGCATCACAGACATCCCTGCCCAGAGTACGACCTGGATGCCTGGGCTCAGAGAGTATTTCTTATTAGCTGCTTGCTGAAGGGCCACAGTGGGTCTGGGTGTGTGGAAGTCTGTGTACTGGCTAGTTTTATATCAACTTGACGCAAGCTAAAGTCACCTGAAGAGGAGGGAACCTCAATTAAGAAAATGTCTCCATAAGATCGGGCATGGAAGACAAGCATGTTGAGGGTAGTACAGACCCTGGTTAGTTGCAGAGGAAAGCAAGGACTCCATTTGTGTGAAGACTCTGTGGTTCTGGTCAGCTGGAGCTGAAGAATCAGCTGTGGCTAACAAGAGACCAGAACCACCAAAGTAAAGCCTTTGCTTTGCTGGGACAATGGGTGCTGG
Organism: Rhabdomys pumilio; assembly: GCA_030674055.1. Classification (NCBI taxonomy): domain Eukaryota; kingdom Metazoa; phylum Chordata; class Mammalia; order Rodentia; family Muridae; genus Rhabdomys; species Rhabdomys pumilio. Next base: position 9,782 of record JANHMN010001534.1, read on the forward strand.
TCACCTGGGGCTGAGGAATCAGCTGGTTAAGAAGAGACCAGCATCACTGGGGTGGAGTCATCTGGGAAGTGTTTCCTTGGGGTCAGTGCATAGATGTGGCCCAGAGGCAGTCGGGGTTGTACCTCCTGCTGGCAACTGAATTTGGAAGTGTAAATGTCACTGAGGTGGTACCAGTTCTGAAGGCATAAAGGGGTCATGGAGAGAACCTGAGACTTGGCCCTGGGTAGCAGGGATGGAGTCCCTGAAGAGAGCCCAGGAAAGCTTATTGGTGAAGGTGCAGCCCAGTTGCAGCAGAAAGACCCCAGCGTTTTGGAGATTCCGGGATCGGGATCATGGGATGACCATCAAGAACAGCAGCAGCAGTGGAGTGGAGGCAGCTGGAGCCTAGAAGACAAACCAACAGCCCCCTTCTCTCTCTCTCTCTCTCTCTCTCTCTCTCTCTCTCTCTCTCTCTCTGTGTGTGTGTGTGTGTGTGTGTGTGTGTGTGTGTGTCAGAAGGCAGGGCCAGAGAAGTCTCCTAAGCCCCTTGGAGGAGCCCAGAAGATCATGAGGGAATCTCAGACATTGGATATTGAGTTACTTGTATGTCGGAGTGTGGTTTCAATTTGTCCAAATTGTGACTGGACCCTGGTTCTTCCCTTCTGAAGTAAGAAAATACTTGGCTTATTTTTTGTTTTTGTAAGAGCCCTTGGTTGAGCGTGGGATCAACTCTGAGCAAGCACCATCTTCTTGCTTGGCACAGTGTTATCTCAAACAGTTCGATGATTTGGGTGGGGCTATGGAACTTTTTTTCTTAAAGTCCATCATTACAGGTTGGGTATGGAGGTTGGGTATACTCGCTACTCCGGAGGCTGAAGCAGGGGGATTGTGAGTTTGCAGTCAGTCTGGGCTGCTTGTGTCTCCAAAAGGAAAATTATGGAATCCAGGTGGAGAATAGTTTAATGTGTGAAGTGTTTGCCACACAGGTGTGAGCACCTGAGTGTGAACCCCCCCAAAAGCTGGAGGCAGTGATACATGTATGATCCCAGGGCAG
>JANHMN010001535.1:0-10813 GCA_030674055.1 Rhabdomys pumilio
TGTGTGTGTGTGTGTGTGCGTGTGTGTGCATGCATGTGTGTGTGCATGTGTGTAAGAACATGCATATGGGTGCGTGCTCATGTGTGTGTGAATGTGTATATGTGTGAGAGCGCACACACATTTGTGTGCATATGTGTGAGCACACACACACACACATGTGAGCACATGCAATGTTGACGCTGGAACCCAGGACCTCACCAATGCTGGGCAAGCACCTTACCACTTCCCAGGCCCCCTTTAATTTGGCATAGGGTTTCACCAAGTTTCCCAGGAGGACTTGGAACATACTCAGTAGCCCAGGCTAGGCCTCTACCATTCCCAGGGTCCTTTCCTGCTCTGCTCTGAGCCCAGGCCTTCACTAGTCATGGACTTAAAGGGGTTCTTACTTTCAGCAGACCTGGAGCTGGAAAAGCAAACCTCTCTGGTCTCAAGCAGATCCGCCCTTCATGGGGGAGCAGCTCTGCCTCACTGGAAACTTAGTAGTTGGAAAGGTCAGGCCTAACAGTGGCTGTGATTGGCCCAGTGGCTGGAGAAGGCCTCTCTGTGTACTGGGCATCAGGGCAAGCAGGTGGCCCAGTGTATTCAAAGGCCTGGCAGCTAGCTGGTGTATGTTTCTAAAGACAGGAAAGCAGGCAACAGGCCTAGAGTGGCTGGGCTAAAGGAATGAACCACAAGCCTTTCAAACACTATTTCCCTCCTTCCATTTCTAGACTCTTGGAAAGTTCTAGATAGAGCCCAGGCCCTGTGGCTGCTGGTAAGACCCCTGAGAAGAACAGTAGGACTTCTTAGTGGGTTGAAGCTGGGATAGAATCTACAGTTCAGAGGCAAACAGACTAGACTCAAGTCCCAGGAAAGCTGCTCGGTGCCTCTAGCCTCAGTTTTCCCAAATGTACAGTGAGACAAAGAGCTGCCACCAGCCTGGCACTGATTGGTGCTCTGGGTCACTGCTCACCTCAGGTGTGCCTGACCAGCAGAGGTCATTGCAAGGAGGATAGCCACATCCCTGGGCAGTGAGCTGGCCAAGCTTCTGACCCAGATGCTGACCCAGGTGCTGCTGAGACCCAGATTTCCACCATTAGGCACTGTGGACGGGACGGTGAGGGGCATCCCAGGTGCTGTGTGCTGCACAAAGACACGGGCTGGTTGTAAAGGTAACTGCATGGCTGGCCACACAGTTAGATGGACCGTCTTCCTCCTGGTCCTTTTGATGGTGTCCCAAGGAGGAGGTAGGAATTCTGACAGGAGAGGCTGAAAGATGGGTCCCCACTGCCCCATCCAGATGATCTGTTGGGGCCTCTAAGCCCCAGAAAAGGCCAGCGTCTGACAGGGCCTCACCTCGTGGCTCCCAAGGGCCTTGTCAATCAGGCCCAGGCAGGGCGCCTGGGACAGGCTGGCGGCTTGAAAGAAAGCTGGGCATTGTTTTGAAGGGTTAACCCATTGGCTTCTTGGGTTTCACTGGGAAGCCTGTGTGGCCACACTGGCCAATTTAGTGTTTGTTGGGATCTGGGCGAGGCTGGCCTGAGGAGTAGCCTGTAGGCCATAGGTAGGCTTGTCGCTATGACTTATGGGAGATGTGGGAGGGGGAGGGGCGCATTCTTAGCCCTTATTTGGTGATGTGGTGGGTTTTCAGGCCTCCCTGGCTCTCATTTGTCAGGGTCTTAATGAGAAACCCCAAAAGGATTGAAAAAGTTCCCTTTCCCAAGGACAGGAAATAAATGGGAAAGTTCTAGGGAATTAGGGGAAACCCCCGAGGCAAGCTAGAGACAGAGGCCTTTGTTGTCTGTGTGTGTGTCACACTCTCCTGAGAGGGAACAGGAGGGTGTGTGAGAGGCTGTACAGGGGACACCTGTATGGGTTGGAGAGAGGCAGAGATACAAAAGAAAGAGAGGAGAGTGAGGCCCGAGACAGACAGACAGACAGACAGACAGACAGACAGAAAGACAGACAGACAGACAGACACACACACACAGACATACAGACACACACACACACACACACAGACATACAGACACACAGAGACAGACACAGAGAGAGAAAGAGAGATCAAGACAGAGACAGACACAAAGAAAGATCAAGACAGACAGACACACACACACACACACACACACAGATCAAGACAGACAGACACACATACAGAGACAGACAGACAGACAGACAGACATGGGGGGAGGAAGGGAAGGAAGGAGGAGAGAGAGGGAGAGTAAGAGTAGAAAAAGTCAAGACAGAGACAGAGAAAGACAGACAGAAAGATGAGGAAGAGAAACAGAAAGGAGAAAAAAGCTGAGAGAGACAGATACACACACACACACACACACACACATACACACAGGTAGGGGAGTCAAGACAGAGAAACAGAAAAGCAGACAGACTGACAGATGGAAAGACAGAGAAGAGAGAGCGGAGAAAGAGGCAGAGAGACAGAAAGAGAAGAGTCAAGCACATGCAGAGAGACGGACAAGGCTCCACCCTGGGGTGGGGAGAGTCTGCTCTGCTCTCACCCTAGGCCCACTCTGGTGCTCTAGGGCAGCATTCTAAGGCATCTGGAGCTATGTCCCCAGCTAGCAAACAGCCTGTCTCCCTGTCAGACTGGAGATGGGGCCTAGCAAACTTTTGCCTGTGAATGAACACCATGAGACAAAGGCCATTGAAGGAAGAAGCCTCTCCTCCCACAAGTGCACCATGTGGCCTGCTCTGTCCACCAGCCACAGGGAGGGTGAGGGTGGCACAGGCTCCTGGCCACGTGTTGACTGGAGGAGGTGTGTGTAGCTCTCTCCTGGGGACAGACAGTTTCTATGGTGTGCTTTCCTGCTCTGTGCTCGGTAGCTCTCACTCTGCTGTGTTTTGAGTTCATGTCTCCGTAAAGTCACGTGTCACAGGCTTGATCCACAGCCTGGTGTTGTCGTAAAGAAGTTATACTTTCAGGAAACTGAGGTCTAAGGGGTCTTCCGATCTTTAAGGATGATCGAGCAGGGTCACTGGGACCCCAGGGCCATCTTCCTTCTCTCAGAGTTCCCAGCCCTGAGGTTAATGGTTTTGCTCCACCACATACTCCAGGGGTGGCCAATGGAGGTCCTGTCCCATGTCCAATCTCTGTCACCCCTCAGGTGAGCAGGGATGCCTGCTGGTTGCACCCTCGGGGCCTGCTTTTGTTTTCTAGGCCCTGCCACATTCTACCTCAATGTCTAGGGACCAAGATGGCAGAAGCAAGGAGCCTGCCATGGTTTCCCAGGAGAAGGTCCCCCGGGGACCACCTTTTCCCTGGGGTCTCTGGCTGAGCTGAGATCCTTGAGGATGAACCATAGAACAAGGTGTTCACCTGCTCCATCCTTTCCTTCTCCTGATGGAGGAGTCAGCCTTCTGTTCTCTCCACCTCAGCTGACACCTTGGCTCACCCTATGTTTACTGCTCATCTTCTTGATCCTGTCCAGGTGACAGCAACCCAAGAACTCGGGCTGACCCCACTGCGTGTGAGGACTCTATGAGCATGTGTGTGTGTCTGGGTGGGTGAGGATTGTGGGAGTTGGTGGCATCAGGTGACAAGTGTGGATAAGGATATATATATGTGTGTGTGTGTGTGTGTATAATATATATGTTTGTATATTATATATATATATACATATTTATATATAAAATGCACACACTTATGTATCCTTTTATAGGACTTTATACATATAACTATATATATAGGATCATATATATTATATAACTATATATAGGATTATACATATTATATAGGATTATATAGATAACTATATATAGGGTTATATATAGAGAGAATTATATATAAATATATATGATTTTATATATAACTACATGTAGAATTGTTATATATAACTATATAGGATATTACATATCACATATCATATATAACTATATGTAGGATTGTGTGTATATATAACTATATATGATTATATATATAATTATACATGTAGAATTATATATATTATATAACCACATATAGGATTATATATAACTATATATAGATTATATATTATATAACCACATATATGATTATATATAACTGTATATAGGATTATGTATTATATAACTATAGATGTGATTATATATATATATATATATATATAACTATATATAGGAATATATATCTAATCATGTCTGAACCTTTGCCACTGGAAAGCTGAGTTGAGGCCCAAGGACATCAAGGGACTGTCTGCACCCAAATGGGAACCTTTAATGGCAGCATCTGTATCACACCCAAGTGACCTCAGGGCACCAATTGTCCCTGGATGTCCCCACCCCTGCATCTTGCTATCTCTAGCAAGATGTTATGAGATCTGATCTGGGGACACTTGTAATGGCCCTCCATTCTCCCCACACAGCCATCTTCTCTCAGCAAGTAACAGGAAGAGAAATGGCTGTACTGATATTTGGAACTCTGCATTCTGTGGGCTGTGGGGCCGTGGCGCTGTGAGGTTGCTGGGCCAGGTCGCCATTCCCTGATTCTTGTCGTGGTCATGGCTGTGGCAAGCGGAGCCCTTGCGGGTCTGAGCAGCAGCTATGAGCCGAGTGACAGGCAGCTGTGTGAGCGGGCAAGCGAGCGAGGGAGCAAGCGAGGGGGCCGCAGGGAGGCTGTAGGCAGCTCAGCCACGAGCTGATGGGTTTTCCCTCTTCCACTTCCAGGGGCTTAACCAGCCAGGAAGGAATGCGCCAGGTCAGCACAAAACCAGGATGGGCTGTCGGAATTCTGCTGAGCTGGGGGAACTGGACTTCAGGGCCATTTACAAAATGCAGAAGGGGCCAGGCAGGGCTGGAGGCATCTGGCCTGGCAGCCGGGGTGACTTCTATGCCACCGGGGTGACCACACATTAGGACCACACATGCTCTCCTCCTTACTGGTGGGCTTGGGCACAGGGGCAGCCACTGTGATGCCAGCATGGAAGCCTGGTGGGGGCTCTACCTGGTAAGGTCCTGAGGGTCATATCTCACAGGGAGGCTGGAGACAAAATGAGCCAAAGATGGCTGCCATGCCCTGTGAGACTTCTGGAGGGCAGGCCCATCTCTCTCTGCAGGTCTGGGTTCTCCTCTGGCCGCACGTGGCAATTCTTGGTGACAAGCGGTGGCTGGCAAGGTAATTAGAGGAGCTGAGAGAAGAAGAAAGACAGACAGATGGAGAGGAGGAAGAGGAGTAACAGAAGGAGAATGGGGCAGAGGAGGCTGCTCCTCTCTCCCTTGTGAGCTCACTTCTGACTGGGATGTCCCTCCTGACCCTGCAAACACTGAGGAGTCCCCATAGGTGGACAGAACACAGGCCAGGGCGATTTATCCTCGGCAGTGTTCTCACCACACAGGCAGACAGGAGGGACCACAAGTGGGGAGGGGAGCACTGTGTGTATGTGTGTATGTGTGTATGTGTGTATGTGTGTATGTGTGTATGTGTGTATGTGTGTATGTGTGTATGTGTGTATGTGTGTATGTGTGTATTGTATGAGTGTGTGTGCAAGAGTGTTTGAGTGAGAGAGTGTGTGTGACAGAGAAAGAGTGTATAGTGTATGTACATGTGGTGTGTGTATTGTATGAATGTATGTGTGTTGTGTGTATGTGTGTTGTGTATGTGGTATATGTGTGTGGTGTGGTGTGTGTGTATGTGTGGTGTATGTGTGTATGAGAGAGAGAATGAGAATGTGTGCATGTATGTGTGGTGTATGTGTGGTGTGTGTGGTGTGTATGTATGTGTGTATATGTGTGTGTATTACATGAGTATGTGTGTGTTGTATGAGTGTGCATGTGAGTGTGTGCAAGAGATAGTGTGTGTATATTATGAGTGTGAAAGTGTATGAGAGTGTGAGTGTGAGAATGTATGTGAGCATGTGTGTACTGTATGAGAGTGTGTGAGTGTGGATGAGAGAGTGTATGTGAGTATGTATGTATTGTGTGAGTGTGTGTATGAGTGTGTGTGAGTGTGTGTGACAGAGAGAGAAAGAATGTGTAGTGTGTATGTGTGGTGTGCATGTGGAATGTGTGTATGTGTGGTATGTGTGTATGTGTGTGTGGTGTGTGTATTACATGTGTGTGTATTGTATGACTGTGTGTGAGAGTGTGTGTAAGTGTGTGTATTATATGAGAAGGTGAGAGTGTGCAAGAAAATGTGTGTATTATATGAGAAGGTGAGAGTGTGTGTGAGTGTGTGTGAGATAGAGAAAGAGAATTGTAGTGTGTATATGTAGTGTGTGTGGTGCGTATGTGTATTGCGTGTATATTGTATGTGTGTGAGAAAGAAACAGAGAGAGAGGTATAGCGAGAAATAGAGTGTGGTATGTGTGTGTGGTATGTGTATGTGTGATGTATGTATATGTGTGTGTTGTGTATGTATTATATGAGTGTGTGTATGAGACAGAGAGTGTGTATGTGTGCGTGTGTGTGTGTGTGTGTGTGCATGTGCGCGTGTGTGTTCAATAGAGCTCATCCATTGAAGGATACAGAAGGCAAGTGTCTCCACCACAGCTGGCTCTCTGCATGTCGGACCGGCCAACTCTCGACCTCCCAAGGGGAGGCAGAAACTTGAGATGAAAGCGTTTCTAGAATGTGATTCTGATCTTTTATTAGTGTGGCTCTGTGAAGCCAGGGCCCCCAACTCAGCCCTGCCCAACCAAGTCCCTTCCCGGTGGCACATGTAATGGGGTCTGACAGGTGGATGTGGGTACATGTTTGGGGTATGTGTGCATGCCTGTGAATGTATATGGACATATGTATGTGTCTGGAATGAGTGTGTATGTGTGTGTGTTGGTTGTGTGTGGTTATGTATATACTTGTGCATATCTGGAGTGCATGTGATTGTGTGTGTGGATATGTGTGCATGGAGCTTTGAACATTCAGGACGTTGGAGTCTAGACTAGTGGCTGGGCTCATGACCCATGCAGTGACACTCCTTCAAGGCTAGACTGCTTATTTGTTCCTATCAGGGGACAGTGAGTGGCATTTTGTTTTCTAAGTCCATTTGCCTGTGAATGACATTTACGAGGCCCCTGTGTTCCCATCCCCTCTCCAGGAAGGAGGCTGGGCCACTGTGAGCAGCCAGAGGTTCATCTTACCACCCTGGGGTGCTGTGGCCTTTCTTTTCCCAAAGGGCAGCTGGCCTGGGTTCCTGGGGACAGGATAGCTTTGTGAGTTTGATGCTGTGGTCCATGGGCATGGTCTTATGGGGGCAGAGGAGGGAATGTCAAAGCTCAGATGAAAAAGATGTTAGCATCACTCCACAGAGTTGTTTTGAGTTGAAGCAAGTCTCCTTATGGATTCTAGACTGGCCTTAAGCTCAAAGAAATCCTCCTGTCTCAGCCTCCTGAGTGCCAAGATTACAGGTATGTACCACCATGCATGACTAAAAATGAAGTTCCCAGGCTGGTGTGCAAGCTCCCAATCTACAGGGCACAGAGAAAGCGGTCCTGGCAGACCAGAGAAATCAGCTGCTGGTCACCCAGCATCTACCATCCAGCGGGTGCAGCTTCTGCATGGCAGTATAGCTCACAGGCAGATAGATCTGTGACCTTCAGATGCCCATGCCACAGGACGAGTGGTTCTCCCCTGCCCTGCTCTGATGTAGCTGACGAGGTGAGCCATTGACTAGACAATCAGTGATTTTCTTGATGATAGAGATGGGATTTATGCCCACCTCCCTACTTCCTTCCCCATAAGGGGTCAAACCTACCTGCCAGTGAACACAGAAAGTCTTGGTTATGGGTCTCAACATGAGCCCTGGAACGTGACAGTGGCATTGCCCAGAAACTGGTGGTATTCAGAGACCTTCTGCCAGGTCCACCTGCACAGCTTCCAGTGAGTAGGCCAGGCGAAGCCCAGGCTCCTAGAGACAAGAAATGGAGCCTGCCTGGGAGCCGTGGAGGCCCCATAGGGCATATGGACTAAGGAGAAAGTCTGAGTGGAGCTGGGACACTGCTACTTCTGGGTCTGACAGTGGGAGCTGCCCACCGGCAAGGGGAAGTTAGGAAAGTTGGAGAAGTCGGAGGACAGGGATGGCAAGAAAGTGTTGGGAGCCGACTTTAAACAGAAAGCGGCTAGAAAGCAGCTATCAGCTTTGCAGCCATCTTGAGCCATATACCCTGACATGAGACTTGGTTTTCAACAGCCTACAACAGCTGAAGCACACTCTGATATCCCACATAGCTTGTTTTGCTGTTTAGTGCCCCCAGCTTCAAGGAGCACGCGGTATCCACGCCTACAAGGCATGCGGTGCACGTGTTATCCACATGCTATCTACGCCATACATGCCTGTAAGGCGCATGTGCTGTCCATGCCTGTAAGGCTTACGTCATATCCACACTTGCAAGGCATGTGGTATCGACGCGCCTACAAGGCATGCAGTGCACATGCTATCCACGCCATACATACCTGTAAGCCGCATGTGCTGTCCACGCTTATAAGGCTTACGTCACATCTACACCTGCAAGGCATGTGGTATCCACGTGCCTACAAGGCAAGTGGCAAAAGCCTATAAATACCCAGGATTTCCTTGTAGTGTGTGGTGTAGTAGTAGTAGGTGTAGTGGTGTGTGTATGGTGGAGACAGTAAAGAAGACTTTACTACAGATCCTCTGGCTTGTCTCTATTCTTCGCGTCTCTTTCCCTTCTTCCCCCCACTTCTCTTGCTAGACCCTGACTTGTGGAACAGAGCGGGCCGCTATAGTTTGGTCCCCAAACGTGGGCCAGAGTGGTCCTTTACAGTTTGGCCCCTAAGGTGGGGCAGCTCGGGTCTTTTACATGAAAGACGGAGCGGGACCACGCTTGCTCTGAAGATTTCTGTGGCTCTCATGTCCCCTTCCCTTCCCTAGATCACTGGCATCAATATGTAGACACCGTGAGTCCCTCAGCATCTCCAGCTGAGCACAGGGCTCTGTGAAAAAGTGGTGGCTAATGCTAGTGTGTCTGGTACAGCAAGCCAACCACCACACCCTAGGGTGGTTGTGTGTAGGCATCTAGCAAGCTGCATCCTGTACAGGAGGAGGCCGGGTCACCCCCGTCTCCTGCACACCTTGGTGGGCCTGTCTGTGTCTGCTGCCCTGCGAGACCTACTTCTGTTGTCTGTGGCTGCCTCCTCTGGCTACAACCTGTTTCAACACTGTCATCAAAGAGACACAGCCGCCACTTCTGTGTCAACACAGATACTGGCTTCTCTTCCATCACCGGAATCATAGACCAGGCTAAGTTTAAAAAGCCAAATGTGTTTGGCTGGCAAACTGCTACGTGAGCAATGGGGGGAAAAAAGCCAAAAATAAACACTGCAAATTGATGATTCTGTAGCCTTGGTGGGAACCGTGTCCAGATTGGGCAAGTTGAGGGACCCATGACCTACCATGCATGCAGCATCCGTGGGCCCTGTGTGGCCGTGAAATGTTGCTCTCTGTCTTGTGGTTGACCTTCCTGGAGCATCACAGACATCCCTGCCCAGAGTACGACCTGGATGCCTGGGCTCAGAGAGTATTTCTTATTAGCTGCTTGCTGAAGGGCCACAGTGGGTCTGGGTGTGTGGAAGTCTGTGTACTGGCTAGTTTTATATCAACTTGACGCAAGCTAAAGTCACCTGAAGAGGAGGGAACCTCAATTAAGAAAATGTCTCCATAAGATCGGGCATGGAAGACAAGCATGTTGAGGGTAGTACAGACCCTGGTTAGTTGCAGAGGAAAGCAAGGACTCCATTTGTGTGAAGACTCTGTGGTTCTGGTCAGCTGGAGCTGAAGAATCAGCTGTGGCTAACAAGAGACCAGAACCACCAAAGTAAAGCCTTTGCTTTGCTGGGACAATGGGTGCTGGTCACCTGGGGCTGAGGAATCAGCTGGTTAAGAAGAGACCAGCATCACTGGGGTGGAGTCATCTGGGAAGTGTTTCCTTGGGGTCAGTGCATAGATGTGGCCCAGAGGCAGTCGGGGTTGTACCTCCTGCTGGCAACTGAATTTGGAAGTGTAAATGTCACTGAGGTGGTACCAGTTCTGAAGGCATAAAGGGGTCATGGAGAGAACCTGAGACTTGGCCCTGGGTAGCAGGGATGGAGTCCCTGAAGAGAGCCCAGGAAAGCTTATTGGTGAAGGTGCAGCCCAGTTGCAGCAGAAAGACCCCAGCGTTTTGGAGATTCCGGGATCGGGATCATGGGATGACCATCAAGAACAGCAGCAGCAGTGGAGTGGAGGCAGCTGGAGCCTAGAAGACAAACCAACAGCCCCCTTCTCTCTCTCTCTCTCTCTCTCTCTCTCTCTCTCTCTCTCTCTCTCTGTGTGTGTGTGTGTGTGTGTGTGTGTGTGTGTGTGTCAGAAGGCAGGGCCAGAGAAGTCTCCTAAGCCCCTTGGAGGAGCCCAGAAGATCATGAGGGAATCTCAGACATTGGATATTGAGTTACTTGTATGTCGGAGTGTGGTTTCAATTTGTCCAAATTGTGACTGGACCCTGGTTCTTCCCTTCTGAAGTAAGAAAATACTTGGCTTATTTTTTGTTTTTGTAAGAGCCCTTGGTTGAGCGTGGGATCAACTCTGAGCAAGCACCATCTTCTTGCTTGGCACAGTGTTATCTCAAACAGTTCGATGATTTGGGTGGGGCTATGGAACTTTTTTTCTTAAAGTCCATCATTACAGGTTGGGTATGGAGGTTGGGTATACTCGCTACTCCGGAGGCTGAAGCAGGGGGATTGTGAGTTTGCAGTCAGTCTGGGCTGCTTGTGTCTCCAAAAGGAAAATTATGGAATCCAGGTGGAGAATAGTTTAATGTGTGAAGTGTTTGCCACACAGGTGTGAGCACCTGAGTGTGAACCCCCCCCAAAAGCTGGAGGCAGTGATACATGTATGATCCCAGGGCAG
>JANHMN010001536.1:0-10811 GCA_030674055.1 Rhabdomys pumilio
ACACACACACACACACACACACACACACACACACACACACACACACAGTTAGCTGACCCCACCTTACATATTTAAGGAATCCTTGTTAAAATTTCTTTCAACAGTTCCTACTGTTTTCATAAGCTTCGGGATATACTCATAAAATGCAAACAGTGCTCTTTCATTGAAGGAGGTAATTTGCTACTCAAAAAAAAAAAAAAAAAAAAATGGACCTTAATGTAGGAGGGTGAAAAGCAGGCAACATTTCCAAAATTATAGACAACAGACAACCTGATTACACTATGCAATGTTTTAATGGGATGTTTCATATAACAGAAAATGCAGTCCCATGATCTCTACCCACTGTGGCTACAGTCCTCTCTTGCCTACAGTATTCTCAAATGGTGTGTTTCATTTTACATCTCCCGTATACACACTAAAGCCTTAATATTGCTAAGGGAGAAAGCTTAGCCAGCTCAGTGTTTGTAAATGTCAACTAGCCAAAAGATATTAGGAAGCCTGTGAGAGCTCACCTTTCTAATATTTGCTTAAAGCCATCTGGAATTAATGTTCTCTTCCTTCTTCTCTCACCTCAAAATAAATCCATACACAGAAGTTGACACAAAATACATTTAAGAAGGCTGACATTCAATTCTCTTACATTCAGGTAAGAATGATGCATGCAAGGAAGATAAGCACAATCTATCCCACACTCTGCAGTGTAGCTGCCAGGCTCCTCTCTGATAAACAAATTTTTCCTTACCAGAAACACCTCTTACTTGTTTTGTGTTGGACAAAGCCCACGCCTGTCCCCTAGAGTCCACGCCAGCGGGAAGAATCTACACAGTGCGCTTTGCAAATGGACCAGTCCTTTCCTCCTTTACCTCTTCAATTTGATCAAAGACTCAAAATTTGTAAAAACGTGTAATTAAAACCTGTTTTTACAAGACAGGCTCAGTCGTGTTTATGAAATAAAAAAGGGGGAAAGGCAGTGAGCTTTTGGGGATGCTTGGCAAGAAGCTGACATGGGCCAATGACAAGGAAATGGGCTGCTTGGCAGGAACATGACATTGGCCAAGGACAAGGAAATGGGCTTCAGGCAGGAATCTAACATTAGGCTAGAACAAAGTAGTAATTTCAGACAGGAATGTAAATATTAGGCTGGAACAAGGAAGACAATAAACACAAAGAGTCAAAGGACAAGCAAGGCAATAAACAAAAGTCTGTAAACACTCCCATGATAACTAAGGGCTTATCAGGATGACCAAAATATCTGAGCCTTCTTCCCTGTCCTAGCACAAAGTCATTTTCATGCCTGAAGCCTACTTCCTTGTTCCATGACTATTTGCGTTTATTGTATTGCTAGTTCCTCAACCTAGAGCTGACTTAAATACTTGCATGTAATTAAAATAGTATAAAAGCAAAAAGGAGGAGGGGGATGGGATAGGGGTTTTCTAGGGAGGGAAAATGGGGAATATTATGTAAATAAGTAACATATCCAACAACAAAATCAAAAACATTCTATAAACATATATAGTTTGGGAAAATTACTTAAACATGTATGATCATCAAGTTAATCTAGGGAAGATAATGTAGTAAATAAGTGATTCATAAAAACAAACAAACAAACAAAAAACCAGTGGTTTTTAAAAGAAGACTGTTGTTTACAGAGTTAGCCTACTCTTTTCTTGGGATCAGTGAAGTCTTGCCTCTCACCTCTCTCGACTGTGAGTTAATGAAATGGAGACTACAACCAACATGGAGCCTCTCACTTGAGCCTTTGATTCTCTAGGAGCAAGGTGTCCACATATGGTGTTAAGAAGCCTCTGAGTGACCAGGGCTGGAAGATGTGTTGAGAGCTTTTGCCACCGTTATTTATTCTTTTCCTTTTCCCCTGTCTTTTCAGATTTGACCTATTAAGACTGAGAGTATGGAGACCTGATTTAAATGATCAACTTCCTTCCTGGAACACCTCATTGTGCATTTTCTCTCACCAATGTGCTTCCCTCAGCCTCTTGGCCTTGATTTTAAGGTATTTTATGAATCCATTCTCTGCCTGAATCATAAGATTGATAAGATTATTCCATAAAATCTGATCAGCCACAGAAATTCACACAGGAAGCCCCTGGCCCTTCAAAGTTACAGGCCCATTTTCAATCAAGGACTTGAGGACTGTCACTACAGAGTGAGAACTGTCAGAGTTTATCTAATGATTGCACATATGCACCTCTGCTTCTTTAGAATTCTACAGAAATTCTGAGAAAAAGAAAAAAACATTTTTTTTTAATTTGTACCCTGGTAACTTCAATTTCCAAATTCTTTGCTCATAGACAATCTTTCTCTTCTTAGCACCTGTATGTTACCTTCTCTGTGAAGTGATCATAGAGTTAAATACTTCATATTACTTACATTGTAATGACAAATTAAATATCCATGATGTCAAAGAATGTAATATTCATTAAACTATCTCATTGCCTCAAAAACAATTGATGAAAGTTGTGGTGTTAACACATATCTTTGATTACCTAGATAGCACTGAGTCACATTACTCAAATAGAGAACATACAAGATAAAGTCAGTTTATTCAAAATAATATTGAAAATGTACATTTTTTTCTGATAATGATCTCTGAAAAGTGTAAACTAGAAATAAAGCAAAATTTGTTTTGAGTCTTTTAGGGGCAAATCCATCTGTTTGAAGTAACTGGGGGACACAGACTGATCCAGGACATAGATGACATTTTTAGCTAAGAATCTTGAATACTCAGATTATTCTCTGTTGGTTTGGAGTTCTCATTTACACACTGATATGAAGCTTGAGGACCTTAAGGACGCTCATTAATTTTGCTAAATATGGAGTTTAGTTTTTTTTTTTTTTTAAAAAAAAAACTAATTATATCTTTACTATTTTGATATCCACATCCAGTCTTTTCATAACTCGCAAAAGAAAAATCTCCAATTCCCAACCCTGGAGTTAAGGAAACATTTCCGTTTAACTAGCCCATAAAAACAAACTGATCTCCATAAAATCTTGGGTGGTATATTTGTCCTACCATCTATATTTGTGAAAATAAAATATTATATATAAAATAATGTGGACACTTGATTGGTTGACATAATTATTGGGATAATTTAGTTTTGCAAATAATATAGCAAACCTAAAATAATAATACCAAGTACATATCAAAAATAATTTGGTCTAATTTAATTGATCACCTGGGCCCCTCCTAATGTTATTTTATGCCTGTGAAGCACTAATTGGAAGAACTTCTTGTATTATCATAGTCTCATAAACAAATTCATCATTGACACAATCAATTTTGTTGAGGACTATTCTTATTAAATGTATTATTTTCATTTAAATTAATCAGACTGTTGCTTTCATGCTCTTTCAATTAAAAAAAAAATCATCTTTAGTCCATAGCAAATACTTTCTTATATTTAGAGAAATGATTCCCTTGTTGTCTTTCCTGTCTGATGTGTTATATCTAAACTAGCATTCACTACTAACTTTGTCATATCTGAAATTCATTTGTTTCTGGGGATTCCTTTAAAATTTGTATCTCAAGTTTCTCTGGGACAGTGATTCTCAATCTAGCTACAGGGTCTTAATGTTCAGCCTGAACCACAGATCAATTACAGCAACACTCTGGGAGTGGAAACCAGATACCAGTAATTTCTAAAACTTCCAGGCAGTTCCAAGGTTCACTTATAGTTGAAAAATATTATTCAGAGTGAGAAATAACCTCATACTTTTGTACAATTTCCTATTAATAGCCTAACATAAGACAAATGGCAAAATGACATCTCAGAAAACTATGTAGGTGTAAAATAGAGATATTTTTCCAATACCATTTGTAAAACCACTATATTTCTTTCCTGGTAACTAGAAATTTGAACCATCAACCTTTGATAAAGGATTTTTAATATACTCATTTCAATGCTAGTACATGCTTTCACTGATTTAAACATGGCAGTTCTCAGTCAAATTTGCAGCTAAACATGAAGTACTGAACAAAACAATCATGTTAAAAAAGAAAAAAAAATAGTAGCCTTTTGGTAAATGGTGATGTCATTTATTCAGATCAACTTGTTAACAGAATCTCATTTCACTAAGAATTTACTTTCATGAATTTGAGCATTACACTTTGGTTTTGCTCCCTCTATGTTACCTGAAATTTCTTCCTACCATATATTTAAGTGATTAGATTATTAGTTAAGGGTAAATTCTTGTGACAGGCATTATTTATCTCACAGAGAATCATTAGCTTGATTTTGATTTTCTCTTTAAATCTACCTCCACTTTATTTGAATTAACTTGCAAAAGTCCCTAAGATAATTTTCTAATAATTTGTTTTTCTTTTTTTCTTTTTAATTATTGTTTTGTCATACAACATATCCCTACTTCAGCCTCTTGACTTTCCTCCTTCCACTCCCAACCTCCCCCTACCTCTCATATTGCCCAGATCCACTCCTCTGTTTTCCTTCAGAAAAGAGTAAGAGTCTTAGTGATAGAAATCAATCATGGCATAACAAGATGCAGTAAGACTAGGCACACTCAGATCAAAGCTGGACAAGGCCCACAGCAGAAGCAAACAAAATATATTTCTTTTATAAAAACTGTATACAACATGCTCAAGATGAAACTATTTTTACATAGTCTTTCTAGACTCTATTAATGACGCAATCCCATAAAGGTGTGATGATTAACATTCAAGTCTTAATTTCACGAACTGATTCAATTCCTATAAAGTAGGAATAAGATTACTTTGCATCATACTTTGAATTACTTTACTATCATTGCATGAGATGGTTGTATATCTAAGTGGGACTCATGCAATCCTTATGTGTTCTACAAATGAAGGTGTCTAAAATAAATTCTATAACTCAATTTCTGGTTTTGTTGTAAACCACACATTAGTTAATAGCTTAGCACACCTGATTTGACTTGACATTTTCAAAATTGATTTATTGCACTCCCTGCAAAAAAAAACAAAAAAACAAAAAACGATTAGTACTAATCTTGCAAATGCAATGGACTCCTCTTGCCCTGATTATTATTGCAAAGCCTATAGGTATGTTATGTCTTCTCCCAGTTTATATAATTGTGATTTATCAACTCCTTTCTGGAGAAGTCATATTCCCAAAGTAAAAAAGGTTCTGTCATTTTCTATTGACTATACTTCAGCACATTATCTGAATAGAAACCTTATTACAAGCATAGACCTAGTCAAGCATTCTAACTCAGAGTACTGAATAGAAATAAATGCATCCGTTATGATTTATAGACAGTAAGGCCACTGTCTTGGAATTTAAACATAATTAATCCAGACTTTGTGGTAGGCCTTCAGTGACTATGAATATCTGGAACAAATCACTGGACATGATGGACATCCTGAAGGTCTTCAGAACATGATGAATGATTAAGAAGAGTTGGTTATGTTAACCAATGTTTTAGAAGAATAGGAATATTAAAGGGTGCCTTTAATAATGTCCATTCATAAAATGCAGTCTGTCTTTGAATACAGAGTTGGGCGGTTTAGACAGCACTGCATGCATTTGCACTTCACATCTGTAGTCAACGTGCATTGACTACTGAGTGATAGTGAAACCACTCAGCCCTGCAGTCCGATCCCACGGTGCTACCCATAGGAGAATTGTGCTTTGCTCCGTCTGTGTTCTATTCATTGCTATTGCCAGTGAAAGAGAAGTCTGATCGTTATTTGTTGTTCTATTACCTGTGATCATTTGAATTGTGTTAATTAAGGAACTTTTAAAAGATCACTAAAACAGAATTTTCCTTAATATTAGAAAAATCACAAAAATAAAGTAATTGGTAGTTACATTAAAAGCATCATTTTTAGGTTGTCTATCAGGACAGATAAATTAAATAATTTCGGAAAAATAAAATCTAAGGATTTATTTCAAATTTTACAAGGCATCTAATTTAGCTAGAGTAGTTATGCTTCAAATATTATTTAATACATTTTTTTTGCTGATATTGGTGACTAGAATCAATACATATTAAGAAAGCTGGTGAATAATGATGTATGGGTCAGCCTCAACATGCACTTAAATTTACATAAATTATACCAGATAATATATATTATTACAAATGTCTTTGTATAGAACTTTGCTCTCTAAAAACAATAAACAACTAAATTAAGGAATCTAGATTTATGTGGCAAAAAGCCAAAGGATATTTTTTATTTATATTAAAAGCATTTATAATATTAGTAAATTGATAGACTGTTATATAAATAGGAAAACCTATTTGTGTGAAATGAGCCATTCATATCAACTTTAAAGTTTCTCTGACTGTATGCATAACATTCTCATGGTTAAAACTCCATATCTTATATATATCTATGGCAGTAGTAGAGAAAATCACATCTAGAAGACAGTCATCTAAATATTAGTTACAATAATAAAAGACAGAAAGACTTTAACAGCAAAACCTTTGCCAACAGTGGAAATATTTTTATTGCAGTAAAAGTCAAATTTTATTAGACACTTGATTTTAATATGCAAATTTATGTAATGTAAATGAAAAAGTTTATATTACATAAATTACATATTTTATTGGACATTTTATTTAATTACATTTTAGATGTTATCCCTTTTCCCCATTTCTCCCTCCCCCAGAAACCTCCTATCCCATCACCCCTCCTGTTGCTTCTATGAGGGTGTGACCCCTCCACCCACACATACAACACTCAGTCCTCAATTTCCTCCACACTGGGGTATCCAGCCTTCAATGGACCAAGGACCTCCTCTCCCACCAATGCCAAACAAGTCTACCCTACATATGTAGCTAGAGCCATGCCCCCCCAAGTGTGTGTTCCCAGGCTGGTGGGTTAGGCCTTGGGAGCTCTGGTTGGTTGGTATTGTCATTCTCCCCATGAGGCTGCAAAGCCCTTCAGTTCCTTCAGTCTTCCCTCTAACTCTTCCATTGGAGACCCCCTGATCAGTTCACTGGTTAGCTGTGAGCATCCGCCTGTGTATATGTCAGACTCTGGCAGAGCCTCTCAGGAGACAGCTATATCAGGCTCCTGTTAACATGTACTTCTTGGCATCCACAATAGTATCTGGGTTTGGTGACTGTTTTTCTTCAGTCTCTGTTCTATACTTTGTCTTCATATTTGCTCCCATGAGTATTTTGTTCCCCTTTCTAAGAAGGGCCGAAGCACTTTGATCTTCCTTCTTGAGCTTCATGTGGTCTGTGAGTTTTATCTTGGGTACTGCGAGCTTTTGGGCTAATATCCACTTATCAGTGAGTACATACCATGTGTGTTCTTTAGTGACTGTATTACCTCACTCAGGATGATAATTTCTAGTTCCATCTATTTACCTAAAAATTTCATAAATTCATTGTTTTAAATAGCTGAGTAGTACTCCATTGTGTAAATGTACCACATTTTCTGTATTCATTCCTCTGTTGAAGGACATCTGGGATCTTTCTAGCTTCTGGCTATTATAAATAAGGCTGCTAAGAACATAGTGGAGCATGTGTCCTTGTTATATGTTGGAACATCTTTTGAGTATATGCCCAGGAGTGGTACAGCTGGGTCCTCAGGTAGCACTATGTCCAATGTGATTTCCACGTTGGTTGTACCAGCTTGCAATCCCACCCGGCAATGGAGGTGTGTTCCTCTTTCTCCACATCCTCGCCAGCATCTGCTGTCACCTGAGTTTTTGATCTTAGCCATTCTATTGGTGTGAGGAGGAATCTCAGAGTTGTTTTGATTTGAATTTCCCTGATATCTAAGGATGTTGAACATTTCTTTAGGTGCTTCTCTACCTCTTCTAAGAATCTCTTCAGTGCCCAGTAACACATCACAGAGGTCTCCAGAATCACCCACTCTATCCAGACCAAGCAATAGAGTCATTCCTGTAGATGAGCACTCCTAGAAAAATGCCCTGTCTGCAATGGCTGGCTGATTGATGATTAAAACTCCATAATGTGGAGCGACTGGAATGTTGCAGTCCCCGAGCCTACTTACAATTTCTGCTGGACATTTTTTAGCCTGCTACTTAGCTGTTTCCTTGCCCAGCTGTACATCAGAACTAACACTCTGCCACCAGTCAGATCTAAGACCGTGACAGACTGGTATAAACGTTTTGTGATGTACTTACTAACTTAACAGAACCCTAAGTTCTTACCAATCAAAGGACTAAGAATGTCAGACAGCATTCAAGGACTACAGCAGAGTTCTCCCGATCTTCTTGCTATAATTACAATCTATTTAAAAGGTATCTTGATTTATGGACCTTTGTTCACTTACTATAAAAGCTTCAAGATTGGTATATCATTGGAACATGATATCTGAGGAGAATGTAATCTATGTTTCCAGGCTGCTGTGAATGATATTTTGCTCCAAAATAAACCATGTCTTTTATTTCTTTTCGGTAAGACTGGTTTACTTCCTTGCCATCTACTATTCATTGAAATATATTAATAAAAAACTCTGGAACTAACATTTTGAGCAGACTTAGCTGAGGCTGTACCACCAAGAGCTTCTGAGATTCTTATTGCAAAGCTGACTTTTGGCCTGGCAACCATTTTGCTCAAGGAAGCTGGGGTAGCAACAGAGCTGAATTAAGGAGTTGATTGTTCCCTCCACCAATTTTGCTGACTTTTAGTAAAATGGATCTAAGAAGAAATGATCTTAATATCAACTTAAATAACTTATTATTACCTCCAATTTATACAGATTTTAACAGTGCTTGCCACCAGCTCAGTACATAGGCACAGGTAATCTATCTTAGAAAAAAAACCTCAGTATTCAATATAATCAGTAAAGAAACTTGCATGCAAAAATCACATCTTATATTCTCTTTATATAGCATCTCATTATAGCATATAGACAGAAATGTGTGTGTGTGTGTGTGCGTGCAAATCCATAGGCTGTTTTCTTAATTGATGGTTGATGTGGGAGGACCAATCTCACTGTGGACAGTGCCACTGCTTGGCTGGTGGCACTAGATGCCATAAGAAGGCAAGATGAGCAAGCCATGGAGAACAGGCTTGTCTCCTGACCTCTGCATCAGTTTCTACTTCCAGGTTCTAGTCTTAAGCTTCTACTCTGACTTCCCTTGAGGATGAACTAAATAATTTAAGATAAAATAAACCCTTTCTTCCCCATGTTCCTTTTATCTTAGCAATAGAAAGTTAACAAAGATGTTAGCTAAATTATTAATAACACTAATGGTCTTTCTGCAATGATCAGGCTTAACCTTTGGATATTCTTTTATTATAGAACTCTCTGAGCCCACCCACACTGAATCATTTTAATAGAACAATAAAACCATAGCTAGGAAGTTATATCCATACAATAAGTGAAACTCTCATGAGTTTTCCTTAAAGCTACGTAAAGAAAGCTGAAGTATGCAATTTAATACTAAGCATATGTTAAAAGCCAAATGTTCTTACACAAATCAAATTGTGTTAGGAGAAAGAAAAAAGTCAAATTTGCTAAAGCAACGCAAAGACAGTTGAAATAAGTTTGAAAAATACGTGATAATATACAAAACTATCACAAACTTCCAGAATCATTGAATATGTTATGTGCAGAAGCCTGGACATCGGTTCCTACTGAGTCATGATACTTTGTCAATATGGGTTCACCTATGGTTACAGATGTACCCTTCATGAGTCAGGTGTTTATAGTGGGGAAGATTGGTGTGTGTATGTGTGTGGAGGAGGCACTCTCAGTTTCTATGAATCAATCAATTTCTGACAATAAAATTTCTTTAAATATTAACTTAAAATAGGCAAATACCTCCAGCAAAGTTGATGAATGAAAGGAGCCAGGACCCAGGAGCAAGGCGGAACACGTACTGTCCCATTAGGGTATTATCCTGGGGTTTGAGTCCTGTGCTCGATCAGGCACCCAGCTGCCTCCCACAGCCCACGGCCCTACAGTGTCTCACCTGAAACCTCCAGCAAATGCACTGTCTGACCTAAGCCTCAAAACACCTACTTCAGACTTCTGACCTGCAACTCTGAATGGTCATATATTAATATGCTAAATCTGTAGTAACTTTCTATAGGTGCCAAATAAAAACAAAATCTATTAAACATTTTGAAAATGAATGTATGATTATTTACTTTAATGGCAGCTAATATAAAATCAATAAATCATTTAGGAAAATTAAACTCACAGTATAACAGGAGACTAGACTATTATTATTTACATCATGGGTTTGCAACCCCAGGGAAGAACAACCAGACTCCCCAGAGCACCCAGGGACTAAACCACCAACCAAAGAGTACACATGGTGAGACCCATGGCTACAGCCACAAATGTATCAGAGGATGACCTTGTTGGGAGGAGAGGCCCTTGGTCCTGGGAAGGCTTGATGCCCCATTGTAGGGAAATGCCAGGGCAGGGAGGTGGGAGCTGTTGGGTGGATGGGGGAGCACATTCATAGAAGCAGGGGAAGTGGGGATGGTATAGGGGGTTTCCAGAGGGAAAACTGGTCAAGGAGATGATATTTGAAATGTAAATAAGTAAAATATCCAACAACAACAAAGAAACTTTTCAAAAAATAAACAATGATTTTTTTTAAAGTAATAAGTTCATTTGAAGGGATGTAGTATATTCTTGTAATTACATATATATATGTGTGTGTGTGTGTGTGTGTGTGTGTGTGTGTGTGTATGTATGTGTGTATCAAATTCTACAGCTTGTATGTATATATACATATACATACACACATGCATATACATACATATACAATGTATATGTTTATGTGTAATATATATATATATAGAGAGAGAGAGGGGGGGGGGCTCGTGAATATGTATTTTCTGTTCTAAATACATTTAAC
>JANHMN010001538.1:0-10809 GCA_030674055.1 Rhabdomys pumilio
ACACACACACACACACACACACACACACACACACACACACACACACAGTTAGCTGACCCCACCTTACATATTTAAGGAATCCTTGTTAAAATTTCTTTCAACAGTTCCTACTGTTTTCATAAGCTTCGGGATATACTCATAAAATGCAAACAGTGCTCTTTCATTGAAGGAGGTAATTTGCTACTCAAAAAAAAAAAAAAAAAAAAATGGACCTTAATGTAGGAGGGTGAAAAGCAGGCAACATTTCCAAAATTATAGACAACAGACAACCTGATTACACTATGCAATGTTTTAATGGGATGTTTCATATAACAGAAAATGCAGTCCCATGATCTCTACCCACTGTGGCTACAGTCCTCTCTTGCCTACAGTATTCTCAAATGGTGTGTTTCATTTTACATCTCCCGTATACACACTAAAGCCTTAATATTGCTAAGGGAGAAAGCTTAGCCAGCTCAGTGTTTGTAAATGTCAACTAGCCAAAAGATATTAGGAAGCCTGTGAGAGCTCACCTTTCTAATATTTGCTTAAAGCCATCTGGAATTAATGTTCTCTTCCTTCTTCTCTCACCTCAAAATAAATCCATACACAGAAGTTGACACAAAATACATTTAAGAAGGCTGACATTCAATTCTCTTACATTCAGGTAAGAATGATGCATGCAAGGAAGATAAGCACAATCTATCCCACACTCTGCAGTGTAGCTGCCAGGCTCCTCTCTGATAAACAAATTTTTCCTTACCAGAAACACCTCTTACTTGTTTTGTGTTGGACAAAGCCCACGCCTGTCCCCTAGAGTCCACGCCAGCGGGAAGAATCTACACAGTGCGCTTTGCAAATGGACCAGTCCTTTCCTCCTTTACCTCTTCAATTTGATCAAAGACTCAAAATTTGTAAAAACGTGTAATTAAAACCTGTTTTTACAAGACAGGCTCAGTCGTGTTTATGAAATAAAAAAGGGGGAAAGGCAGTGAGCTTTTGGGGATGCTTGGCAAGAAGCTGACATGGGCCAATGACAAGGAAATGGGCTGCTTGGCAGGAACATGACATTGGCCAAGGACAAGGAAATGGGCTTCAGGCAGGAATCTAACATTAGGCTAGAACAAAGTAGTAATTTCAGACAGGAATGTAAATATTAGGCTGGAACAAGGAAGTAGGCTTCAGGCATGAAAATGACTTTGTGCTAGGACAGGGAAGAAGGCTCAGATATTTTGGTCATCCTGATAAGCCCTTAGTTATCATGGGAGTGTTTACAGACTTTTGTTTATTGCCTTGCTTGTCCTTTGACTCTTTGTGTTTATTGTCTTCCTTGTTCCTTGACTATTTGCGTTTATTGTATTGCTAGTTCCTCAACCTAGAGCTGACTTAAATACTTGCATGTAATTAAAATAGTATAAAAGCAAAAAGGAGGAGGGGGATGGGATAGGGGTTTTCTAGGGAGGGAAAATGGGGAATATTATGTAAATAAGTAACATATCCAACAACAAAATCAAAAACATTCTATAAACATATATAGTTTGGGAAAATTACTTAAACATGTATGATCATCAAGTTAATCTAGGGAAGATAATGTAGTAAATAAGTGATTCATAAAAACAAACAAACAAACAAAAAACCAGTGGTTTTTAAAAGAAGACTGTTGTTTACAGAGTTAGCCTACTCTTTTCTTGGGATCAGTGAAGTCTTGCCTCTCACCTCTCTCGACTGTGAGTTAATGAAATGGAGACTACAACCAACATGGAGCCTCTCACTTGAGCCTTTGATTCTCTAGGAGCAAGGTGTCCACATATGGTGTTAAGAAGCCTCTGAGTGACCAGGGCTGGAAGATGTGTTGAGAGCTTTTGCCACCGTTATTTATTCTTTTCCTTTTCCCCTGTCTTTTCAGATTTGACCTATTAAGACTGAGAGTATGGAGACCTGATTTAAATGATCAACTTCCTTCCTGGAACACCTCATTGTGCATTTTCTCTCACCAATGTGCTTCCCTCAGCCTCTTGGCCTTGATTTTAAGGTATTTTATGAATCCATTCTCTGCCTGAATCATAAGATTGATAAGATTATTCCATAAAATCTGATCAGCCACAGAAATTCACACAGGAAGCCCCTGGCCCTTCAAAGTTACAGGCCCATTTTCAATCAAGGACTTGAGGACTGTCACTACAGAGTGAGAACTGTCAGAGTTTATCTAATGATTGCACATATGCACCTCTGCTTCTTTAGAATTCTACAGAAATTCTGAGAAAAAGAAAAAAACATTTTTTTTTAATTTGTACCCTGGTAACTTCAATTTCCAAATTCTTTGCTCATAGACAATCTTTCTCTTCTTAGCACCTGTATGTTACCTTCTCTGTGAAGTGATCATAGAGTTAAATACTTCATATTACTTACATTGTAATGACAAATTAAATATCCATGATGTCAAAGAATGTAATATTCATTAAACTATCTCATTGCCTCAAAAACAATTGATGAAAGTTGTGGTGTTAACACATATCTTTGATTACCTAGATAGCACTGAGTCACATTACTCAAATAGAGAACATACAAGATAAAGTCAGTTTATTCAAAATAATATTGAAAATGTACATTTTTTTCTGATAATGATCTCTGAAAAGTGTAAACTAGAAATAAAGCAAAATTTGTTTTGAGTCTTTTAGGGGCAAATCCATCTGTTTGAAGTAACTGGGGGACACAGACTGATCCAGGACATAGATGACATTTTTAGCTAAGAATCTTGAATACTCAGATTATTCTCTGTTGGTTTGGAGTTCTCATTTACACACTGATATGAAGCTTGAGGACCTTAAGGACGCTCATTAATTTTGCTAAATATGGAGTTTAGTTTTTTTTTTTTTTTAAAAAAAAAACTAATTATATCTTTACTATTTTGATATCCACATCCAGTCTTTTCATAACTCGCAAAAGAAAAATCTCCAATTCCCAACCCTGGAGTTAAGGAAACATTTCCGTTTAACTAGCCCATAAAAACAAACTGATCTCCATAAAATCTTGGGTGGTATATTTGTCCTACCATCTATATTTGTGAAAATAAAATATTATATATAAAATAATGTGGACACTTGATTGGTTGACATAATTATTGGGATAATTTAGTTTTGCAAATAATATAGCAAACCTAAAATAATAATACCAAGTACATATCAAAAATAATTTGGTCTAATTTAATTGATCACCTGGGCCCCTCCTAATGTTATTTTATGCCTGTGAAGCACTAATTGGAAGAACTTCTTGTATTATCATAGTCTCATAAACAAATTCATCATTGACACAATCAATTTTGTTGAGGACTATTCTTATTAAATGTATTATTTTCATTTAAATTAATCAGACTGTTGCTTTCATGCTCTTTCAATTAAAAAAAAAATCATCTTTAGTCCATAGCAAATACTTTCTTATATTTAGAGAAATGATTCCCTTGTTGTCTTTCCTGTCTGATGTGTTATATCTAAACTAGCATTCACTACTAACTTTGTCATATCTGAAATTCATTTGTTTCTGGGGATTCCTTTAAAATTTGTATCTCAAGTTTCTCTGGGACAGTGATTCTCAATCTAGCTACAGGGTCTTAATGTTCAGCCTGAACCACAGATCAATTACAGCAACACTCTGGGAGTGGAAACCAGATACCAGTAATTTCTAAAACTTCCAGGCAGTTCCAAGGTTCACTTATAGTTGAAAAATATTATTCAGAGTGAGAAATAACCTCATACTTTTGTACAATTTCCTATTAATAGCCTAACATAAGACAAATGGCAAAATGACATCTCAGAAAACTATGTAGGTGTAAAATAGAGATATTTTTCCAATACCATTTGTAAAACCACTATATTTCTTTCCTGGTAACTAGAAATTTGAACCATCAACCTTTGATAAAGGATTTTTAATATACTCATTTCAATGCTAGTACATGCTTTCACTGATTTAAACATGGCAGTTCTCAGTCAAATTTGCAGCTAAACATGAAGTACTGAACAAAACAATCATGTTAAAAAAGAAAAAAAAATAGTAGCCTTTTGGTAAATGGTGATGTCATTTATTCAGATCAACTTGTTAACAGAATCTCATTTCACTAAGAATTTACTTTCATGAATTTGAGCATTACACTTTGGTTTTGCTCCCTCTATGTTACCTGAAATTTCTTCCTACCATATATTTAAGTGATTAGATTATTAGTTAAGGGTAAATTCTTGTGACAGGCATTATTTATCTCACAGAGAATCATTAGCTTGATTTTGATTTTCTCTTTAAATCTACCTCCACTTTATTTGAATTAACTTGCAAAAGTCCCTAAGATAATTTTCTAATAATTTGTTTTTCTTTTTTTCTTTTTAATTATTGTTTTGTCATACAACATATCCCTACTTCAGCCTCTTGACTTTCCTCCTTCCACTCCCAACCTCCCCCTACCTCTCATATTGCCCAGATCCACTCCTCTGTTTTCCTTCAGAAAAGAGTAAGAGTCTTAGTGATAGAAATCAATCATGGCATAACAAGATGCAGTAAGACTAGGCACACTCAGATCAAAGCTGGACAAGGCCCACAGCAGAAGCAAACAAAATATATTTCTTTTATAAAAACTGTATACAACATGCTCAAGATGAAACTATTTTTACATAGTCTTTCTAGACTCTATTAATGACGCAATCCCATAAAGGTGTGATGATTAACATTCAAGTCTTAATTTCACGAACTGATTCAATTCCTATAAAGTAGGAATAAGATTACTTTGCATCATACTTTGAATTACTTTACTATCATTGCATGAGATGGTTGTATATCTAAGTGGGACTCATGCAATCCTTATGTGTTCTACAAATGAAGGTGTCTAAAATAAATTCTATAACTCAATTTCTGGTTTTGTTGTAAACCACACATTAGTTAATAGCTTAGCACACCTGATTTGACTTGACATTTTCAAAATTGATTTATTGCACTCCCTGCAAAAAAAACAAAAAAACAAAAAACGATTAGTACTAATCTTGCAAATGCAATGGACTCCTCTTGCCCTGATTATTATTGCAAAGCCTATAGGTATGTTATGTCTTCTCCCAGTTTATATAATTGTGATTTATCAACTCCTTTCTGGAGAAGTCATATTCCCAAAGTAAAAAAGGTTCTGTCATTTTCTATTGACTATACTTCAGCACATTATCTGAATAGAAACCTTATTACAAGCATAGACCTAGTCAAGCATTCTAACTCAGAGTACTGAATAGAAATAAATGCATCCGTTATGATTTATAGACAGTAAGGCCACTGTCTTGGAATTTAAACATAATTAATCCAGACTTTGTGGTAGGCCTTCAGTGACTATGAATATCTGGAACAAATCACTGGACATGATGGACATCCTGAAGGTCTTCAGAACATGATGAATGATTAAGAAGAGTTGGTTATGTTAACCAATGTTTTAGAAGAATAGGAATATTAAAGGGTGCCTTTAATAATGTCCATTCATAAAATGCAGTCTGTCTTTGAATACAGAGTTGGGCGGTTTAGACAGCACTGCATGCATTTGCACTTCACATCTGTAGTCAACGTGCATTGACTACTGAGTGATAGTGAAACCACTCAGCCCTGCAGTCCGATCCCACGGTGCTACCCATAGGAGAATTGTGCTTTGCTCCGTCTGTGTTCTATTCATTGCTATTGCCAGTGAAAGAGAAGTCTGATCGTTATTTGTTGTTCTATTACCTGTGATCATTTGAATTGTGTTAATTAAGGAACTTTTAAAAGATCACTAAAACAGAATTTTCCTTAATATTAGAAAAATCACAAAAATAAAGTAATTGGTAGTTACATTAAAAGCATCATTTTTAGGTTGTCTATCAGGACAGATAAATTAAATAATTTCGGAAAAATAAAATCTAAGGATTTATTTCAAATTTTACAAGGCATCTAATTTAGCTAGAGTAGTTATGCTTCAAATATTATTTAATACATTTTTTTTGCTGATATTGGTGACTAGAATCAATACATATTAAGAAAGCTGGTGAATAATGATGTATGGGTCAGCCTCAACATGCACTTAAATTTACATAAATTATACCAGATAATATATATTATTACAAATGTCTTTGTATAGAACTTTGCTCTCTAAAAACAATAAACAACTAAATTAAGGAATCTAGATTTATGTGGCAAAAAGCCAAAGGATATTTTTTATTTATATTAAAAGCATTTATAATATTAGTAAATTGATAGACTGTTATATAAATAGGAAAACCTATTTGTGTGAAATGAGCCATTCATATCAACTTTAAAGTTTCTCTGACTGTATGCATAACATTCTCATGGTTAAAACTCCATATCTTATATATATCTATGGCAGTAGTAGAGAAAATCACATCTAGAAGACAGTCATCTAAATATTAGTTACAATAATAAAAGACAGAAAGACTTTAACAGCAAAACCTTTGCCAACAGTGGAAATATTTTTATTGCAGTAAAAGTCAAATTTTATTAGACACTTGATTTTAATATGCAAATTTATGTAATGTAAATGAAAAAGTTTATATTACATAAATTACATATTTTATTGGACATTTTATTTAATTACATTTTAGATGTTATCCCTTTTCCCCATTTCTCCCTCCCCCAGAAACCTCCTATCCCATCACCCCTCCTGTTGCTTCTATGAGGGTGTGACCCCTCCACCCACACATACAACACTCAGTCCTCAATTTCCTCCACACTGGGGTATCCAGCCTTCAATGGACCAAGGACCTCCTCTCCCACCAATGCCAAACAAGTCTACCCTACATATGTAGCTAGAGCCATGCCCCCCCAAGTGTGTGTTCCCAGGCTGGTGGGTTAGGCCTTGGGAGCTCTGGTTGGTTGGTATTGTCATTCTCCCCATGAGGCTGCAAAGCCCTTCAGTTCCTTCAGTCTTCCCTCTAACTCTTCCATTGGAGACCCCCTGATCAGTTCACTGGTTAGCTGTGAGCATCCGCCTGTGTATATGTCAGACTCTGGCAGAGCCTCTCAGGAGACAGCTATATCAGGCTCCTGTTAACATGTACTTCTTGGCATCCACAATAGTATCTGGGTTTGGTGACTGTTTTTCTTCAGTCTCTGTTCTATACTTTGTCTTCATATTTGCTCCCATGAGTATTTTGTTCCCCTTTCTAAGAAGGGCCGAAGCACTTTGATCTTCCTTCTTGAGCTTCATGTGGTCTGTGAGTTTTATCTTGGGTACTGCGAGCTTTTGGGCTAATATCCACTTATCAGTGAGTACATACCATGTGTGTTCTTTAGTGACTGTATTACCTCACTCAGGATGATAATTTCTAGTTCCATCTATTTACCTAAAAATTTCATAAATTCATTGTTTTAAATAGCTGAGTAGTACTCCATTGTGTAAATGTACCACATTTTCTGTATTCATTCCTCTGTTGAAGGACATCTGGGATCTTTCTAGCTTCTGGCTATTATAAATAAGGCTGCTAAGAACATAGTGGAGCATGTGTCCTTGTTATATGTTGGAACATCTTTTGAGTATATGCCCAGGAGTGGTACAGCTGGGTCCTCAGGTAGCACTATGTCCAATGTGATTTCCACGTTGGTTGTACCAGCTTGCAATCCCACCCGGCAATGGAGGTGTGTTCCTCTTTCTCCACATCCTCGCCAGCATCTGCTGTCACCTGAGTTTTTGATCTTAGCCATTCTATTGGTGTGAGGAGGAATCTCAGAGTTGTTTTGATTTGAATTTCCCTGATATCTAAGGATGTTGAACATTTCTTTAGGTGCTTCTCTACCTCTTCTAAGAATCTCTTCAGTGCCCAGTAACACATCACAGAGGTCTCCAGAATCACCCACTCTATCCAGACCAAGCAATAGAGTCATTCCTGTAGATGAGCACTCCTAGAAAAATGCCCTGTCTGCAATGGCTGGCTGATTGATGATTAAAACTCCATAATGTGGAGCGACTGGAATGTTGCAGTCCCCGAGCCTACTTACAATTTCTGCTGGACATTTTTTAGCCTGCTACTTAGCTGTTTCCTTGCCCAGCTGTACATCAGAACTAACACTCTGCCACCAGTCAGATCTAAGACCGTGACAGACTGGTATAAACGTTTTGTGATGTACTTACTAACTTAACAGAACCCTAAGTTCTTACCAATCAAAGGACTAAGAATGTCAGACAGCATTCAAGGACTACAGCAGAGTTCTCCCGATCTTCTTGCTATAATTACAATCTATTTAAAAGGTATCTTGATTTATGGACCTTTGTTCACTTACTATAAAAGCTTCAAGATTGGTATATCATTGGAACATGATATCTGAGGAGAATGTAATCTATGTTTCCAGGCTGCTGTGAATGATATTTTGCTCCAAAATAAACCATGTCTTTTATTTCTTTTCGGTAAGACTGGTTTACTTCCTTGCCATCTACTATTCATTGAAATATATTAATAAAAAACTCTGGAACTAACATTTTGAGCAGACTTAGCTGAGGCTGTACCACCAAGAGCTTCTGAGATTCTTATTGCAAAGCTGACTTTTGGCCTGGCAACCATTTTGCTCAAGGAAGCTGGGGTAGCAACAGAGCTGAATTAAGGAGTTGATTGTTCCCTCCACCAATTTTGCTGACTTTTAGTAAAATGGATCTAAGAAGAAATGATCTTAATATCAACTTAAATAACTTATTATTACCTCCAATTTATACAGATTTTAACAGTGCTTGCCACCAGCTCAGTACATAGGCACAGGTAATCTATCTTAGAAAAAAAACCTCAGTATTCAATATAATCAGTAAAGAAACTTGCATGCAAAAATCACATCTTATATTCTCTTTATATAGCATCTCATTATAGCATATAGACAGAAATGTGTGTGTGTGTGTGTGCGTGCAAATCCATAGGCTGTTTTCTTAATTGATGGTTGATGTGGGAGGACCAATCTCACTGTGGACAGTGCCACTGCTTGGCTGGTGGCACTAGATGCCATAAGAAGGCAAGATGAGCAAGCCATGGAGAACAGGCTTGTCTCCTGACCTCTGCATCAGTTTCTACTTCCAGGTTCTAGTCTTAAGCTTCTACTCTGACTTCCCTTGAGGATGAACTAAATAATTTAAGATAAAATAAACCCTTTCTTCCCCATGTTCCTTTTATCTTAGCAATAGAAAGTTAACAAAGATGTTAGCTAAATTATTAATAACACTAATGGTCTTTCTGCAATGATCAGGCTTAACCTTTGGATATTCTTTTATTATAGAACTCTCTGAGCCCACCCACACTGAATCATTTTAATAGAACAATAAAACCATAGCTAGGAAGTTATATCCATACAATAAGTGAAACTCTCATGAGTTTTCCTTAAAGCTACGTAAAGAAAGCTGAAGTATGCAATTTAATACTAAGCATATGTTAAAAGCCAAATGTTCTTACACAAATCAAATTGTGTTAGGAGAAAGAAAAAAGTCAAATTTGCTAAAGCAACGCAAAGACAGTTGAAATAAGTTTGAAAAATACGTGATAATATACAAAACTATCACAAACTTCCAGAATCATTGAATATGTTATGTGCAGAAGCCTGGACATCGGTTCCTACTGAGTCATGATACTTTGTCAATATGGGTTCACCTATGGTTACAGATGTACCCTTCATGAGTCAGGTGTTTATAGTGGGGAAGATTGGTGTGTGTATGTGTGTGGAGGAGGCACTCTCAGTTTCTATGAATCAATCAATTTCTGACAATAAAATTTCTTTAAATATTAACTTAAAATAGGCAAATACCTCCAGCAAAGTTGATGAATGAAAGGAGCCAGGACCCAGGAGCAAGGCGGAACACGTACTGTCCCATTAGGGTATTATCCTGGGGTTTGAGTCCTGTGCTCGATCAGGCACCCAGCTGCCTCCCACAGCCCACGGCCCTACAGTGTCTCACCTGAAACCTCCAGCAAATGCACTGTCTGACCTAAGCCTCAAAACACCTACTTCAGACTTCTGACCTGCAACTCTGAATGGTCATATATTAATATGCTAAATCTGTAGTAACTTTCTATAGGTGCCAAATAAAAACAAAATCTATTAAACATTTTGAAAATGAATGTATGATTATTTACTTTAATGGCAGCTAATATAAAATCAATAAATCATTTAGGAAAATTAAACTCACAGTATAACAGGAGACTAGACTATTATTATTTACATCATGGGTTTGCAACCCCAGGGAAGAACAACCAGACTCCCCAGAGCACCCAGGGACTAAACCACCAACCAAAGAGTACACATGGTGAGACCCATGGCTACAGCCACAAATGTATCAGAGGATGACCTTGTTGGGAGGAGAGGCCCTTGGTCCTGGGAAGGCTTGATGCCCCATTGTAGGGAAATGCCAGGGCAGGGAGGTGGGAGCTGTTGGGTGGATGGGGGAGCACATTCATAGAAGCAGGGGAAGTGGGGATGGTATAGGGGGTTTCCAGAGGGAAAACTGGTCAAGGAGATGATATTTGAAATGTAAATAAGTAAAATATCCAACAACAACAAAGAAACTTTTCAAAAAATAAACAATGATTTTTTTTAAAGTAATAAGTTCATTTGAAGGGATGTAGTATATTCTTGTAATTACATATATATATGTGTGTGTGTGTGTGTGTGTGTGTGTGTGTGTGTGTATGTATGTGTGTATCAAATTCTACAGCTTGTATGTATATATACATATACATACACACATGCATATACATACATATACAATGTATATGTTTATGTGTAATATATATATATATAGAGAGAGAGAGGGGGGGGGCTCGTGAATATGTATTTTCTGTTCTAAATACATTTAAC
>JANHMN010001539.1:0-10809 GCA_030674055.1 Rhabdomys pumilio
ATGGAAATGGATCACCAGAGCCCTTGAATCTCAGTCGCTGATGTCACACTTCCTTGTGTCTATGCACATTGTGTCCAACAGTTACCATTAACTGTTGAAGGTTTGGGAATGTAGATCACGCAGAAAACAAAAGCAGTCGTTTTTCTGCCTTTTTCTCTTTGCTTTTGTGTTTTGGTTTCATGAGTCAGTGTCTCCTGGAGCACAGGCTGGCCTCACCATTTCTGAGTAGACAAAGATTACTTAAACTGCTGATCCTCTTGCCTTCACTTTCACAAATTTTATTGTTACCATGGGATGATTTTATGAGACTATCCTGACTTTCACTGTGTCTAATGTCTGTCAGATGACCCTGAAGGACTCTCCTCAGTCTGGGCACAGGTAGCATGATCATGTCTGGATGTGTATTGTGTGTCTATGTTTTGCCAATTCCCACTTTAAACTTTAACCCCAATTCAACAGTAGTAAAATGTGGGGACTCATATGCACTAGAGAGTTGCTACAGAGCAGAACATGTATCCTGGGCTTGATAAACTGATCTCATACTTTTTCTTGACTATCTGGGAATACATACATAGGGCCAGTTAGAGTTAGAAAGCAGCCCTGGTACACAATCTATTAGTTACTTGTTCTTGCCTTGCTAACATCCTAATGCACAAACAATCAATTTCTGTTGTTTGTAAGGACAAAACCAAGGCATTTTGTTTGAGAGCAGAAAAGTCTAGTATGCCAGGATGTGGCACCATCTACCACATAAATTGTTTATAGGTTCATAGCTGACAGGGTTTTTTTTTTTTTTTTGATCATTTGGAACATATCAGTCTGCTGTCTCTATATCCTCGACTTTGGTGAGAAGTCTCAGGCCTGAGGGGAACATGGGATCAATGGTGTCATCTTCTTCTCAGCCCCACAGCTGTTAGTCTCGTAGCCAGGGGTGCCATGGAAAACAGTATTTTGTCACAACTACCAATGCAGTCAGAAGCTACCATCCTTTAGTGACCATCATTCTGAGTTTAAAGAAAAATAAATAGAATACATTGAGTGTAGA
Organism: Rhabdomys pumilio; assembly: GCA_030674055.1. Classification (NCBI taxonomy): domain Eukaryota; kingdom Metazoa; phylum Chordata; class Mammalia; order Rodentia; family Muridae; genus Rhabdomys; species Rhabdomys pumilio. Next base: position 1,046 of record JANHMN010001539.1, read on the forward strand.
CATGAATTATGACAAAGGCTGGGGTCCAAGTGAGAAGCAAGACACTGTCATCTACTCGCCAGTGAACATCAGAGTCCATAAACAAGGGAGGGCCAAAGTTCTGGAGCCCCTTGTCATCCTTAGGATTCCTTCTTTGATTATTGAGGAAAGTGTCCTCAGTAGTTAAAGTGTGGAGAGCAGGTGTGGCGGCCAGCTAAGGTGGCGCCTGGGACTACTGCCAAGTCTTATGACTAGCACCTGACTTCCTTATACACACCACAAAGAACCACATTCACAGAACTACTGCACAGTCTCGCTGCTATGCATTAACGTGTACCAATGAAACTACCCCATGTGGCAGGCACTGTATGGGGACAACTTGGGAATAAAAGAAAGAATGCAACTGGAAGCAGGGGGCTTCCTGAGAGATGTTGTAAAGGGTTCCTGAATAAACTGCTTTGAAACGAACTCTGCATTATGTCATTCCTGTCTGCTGGTCAGATAGAGAAACGACAATTGGTGGCCCATACGGGGAAGTTCAGAACTCATTGCAGTGAGGGCAGCTAGCTGGTAAGTTCCCAGGTAAGTGGGACAAGGACAAGTTCTCGGATTGGAGACAATATAAGTTCCTGGTTTAGGGACAAGTTGCTCCAAGCACAATGGGAAACTCATTAGCCTCCCAATCTGTGAAGCAAGCTCTTCAGAGTTTGTTAAAAGCAAAAGGAGTAGGGCTTAAGAAGGCTACTGTGGAAAAGCTTTTACAGGCCGTGGATGAGGTTGCACCTTGGTTTTTGGTTTCGGGGCACCTCACTCTACCAAGTTAGGAAAAGCTTGGAAAGGATCTTAAGGCAGCTGAGGAACGAGGAGTACTACCAGTGTGGAAGCTAGTAAGATCTTGCATAGAAAACAAGGAAGGCAAATGCACTACTGAGTTAGAAAAGGGTACCGACACCCTAGAGCAATTGAAAGAAGAGAGATCTTTGAACTCAGAACAAGGAGAGAGCTCAGAAGAGGAAGAAGTTTCTGATTCCTAGCTAGAGAAGCTGGCACAAGAGCTAGAAACAAAACTGGAAGTTGAACCCTCTGTGCTAGGGCCACTCTGGCCACCTCCATACACTCCTACAAGAGGTTCAGGAAGGAGTTTTTGTCCTGAGGCCTGGAGGGAGTTAAGAGCACAATGTTTTCCAGTATTTCAGGATGCTCAGGGAAATCGTTATCACGAGTCTCTTGACTGGAAAGTAATTCAAAGATTGGCTGAGGGAGTCAGAGCATACGGCACTAGTGCCGCCTTTGTGGTATCACAGCTGGAGTCTCTCCATAGATACTGCATGACCCCTAGTGATTGGCAGAATTTAGCTAGGGCTTGTTTGACTCCTGGTCAGTACCTGGATTGGAAAGCCTATTTCATTGACTTTGCAGCTGAGCAAGCTGCGTTGAACACCATTAATGGCCAGCCAGTTTGGGACCAAGACATGCTGCTAGGTCAAGACAGATTTACTACTCGGCAGACCACTTATCCTCTGCAGGTATATGAACAGGTGAATACTATAGAGACCCGAGCTTGTAAAGCCCTTCCTAATAGGAGTGAGGTGTCCGGGAACTTGACCAAGATAACTCAAGGATCTGCAGAGCCCTTCGCTGACTTTGTGGCTCAGATGGTAGAAGCAGGAGGAAGAATTTTTGGAGACCCTGATGCAGCCATGCCTTTATTAAAACAATTAATCTTTGAACAATGCACCAAAGAAGGTAGACAAGCAATCACCCCTATTAAAATCAAGGGATTGGAAGTGTGGATGAAAATTTGTAGAGAGATAGGATGCCCTCTTTCTAATGCTGGCTTGGCAACTGCCATGATGCAGCTTACTCAAGGGAAGACTGGTACAAAGAGTGGAAAATGCTTTAAATGTGGACAGTCCGGCCATTTGAAGTGGCAATGCCCTCAACTGCAGGCCCCTGATGGCGCTAGAGCCAGGATGCCTGGACTTTGTCCTAGACGCAAAAAGGGAAATCATTGGGCAAGTGAGTGCAGATCAGTGAAAGACATCAATGGGCGACCCTTAACTTCCAGATATGGAGGAGCCAGGCCAAAAACCTTGACACGGGGGGTCCCCGTCCCCAGGCCCCTCAAATATATGGGGCAGTAGCTGAGAACTGGCCGAGCCTGAGACCTCGATGCAATGGAACCACCCCAACAGGCAACAAAAGGAAATGCAGGACTTGACCTCTGTTCTATCTCCAGACTCATATTAACACCCCAAATGGGCCCTCAATTAGTGGAAACAGATTATCAAGGACCATTATCAGCCGGCACAGTAGGCTTAGTTTTAGGGAGAAGTTCTACTACAATGCAAGGTTTAATTGTTCACCCTGGAGTGATTGATCCAGATTATTCTGGGGTGGTAACGCTTATGGTCTCCTCCCCTAAGGGAGTGTCAGCCATTTCCCCAGGAGACAGGTGAGCCCAGATGCTTCTTTTGTTTAGCTGCCATGACCAATTTCCTGCCAAAAATGTTGAGCAGGGATTAAAGGTTTTGGCTCTACTGGAGCTTCTGCTATATTTTGTTCCTTGGATTTTAGTGCTCGACCCTTGCTTAACCTAACCATTGATGGAAAACTTATTCCTGGACTTTTAGATACTGGTGCCGATCACAGTATAATTAGATACTGGTGTATAATTAGCACAAAAGATTTGCCCAGTGGGTGGTCCAAACAAAAATCAGTGTGAGGAGCGGGTGTGGCAGCACAGCCAGCTAAAATGGTGCCTGGGCCAAATCTTATGAATGGCACCTGTCAAATCTTATGAATGGTGCCGCTCCTTGGCAGTTTGTGCGCCGCGCGCCTTTCCCTAACTCAGCCACAACCGCAGAACTACTGCACAGACTCACTGCCATGAGAATCAGGCTGTTTGAGGTGCACCAATGAAGCATGCCCAGGAGGCAGGTGCTGACTGGGACAGGCAGGGGTATAAAAGGATGGCCGTTAAGGAGCTGAGAGAGAGGGCTTCCAGAGAGGAGATTCTAAAGGATCCTGAATAAACTGCGTTGAGAAGAACTCCGACTTGCTTTGTTCCTGTCTGCTGGTCAGATAGAGAATTTACGACTGGTGGCCCGTACCAGGAGTTCAGAACTCAGCGCAGTCAGGGCAGCTAGCTGGTAAGTTCCCAGGAAAGTGGGACAAAAGAAAGTTCTCGGTTCAGAGACTATAAAGTTCCCAGGCAAGTGGGACAAGTTAAGTTCTCGGATAGGAGACAATATAAGTTCCCGGTACTGGGACGAGTTGAAAGTGAAAGTATAAGTTCCCAGTTTAGGGGCAAGTTAAAAGTGAAAGGAAAAATTCTTACAGGCTGTGGATAAGGTTTCGGTTTGGGGAAAGGACCTTAAGACGGCCAAGGAAGGAAGGGTACTTTTTGATCACGGGAGTAAAAAGCACTCGATACCTACCACAGAAGTTTTTCCAGGAGTTTTTCCCCCTCTATTAGTATACAAGTTGTACCATGGGAAATTCATCATCCTCACAGTCACTGCAGCATGCTCTTCATGGCTTGCTAAAAGTGAGAGGGGTTGGTCTTAAAAGGGCCACCGTGGAAAAATTTTTACAGGCTATAGATGAGGTTGCACCCTGGTTTTCAGTTTCGGGGCACCTCACACTACCCAGTTGGGAAAAGTTAGGAAGAGATCTTAAGTTGGCTAAAGAAAAAGGAAAACTAGCCAGTGGAGTAAAGCCTGTGTGGAAACTGGTGAGATCTTGCATTGAGAACAGAGAAGGGAAATGCAGTTAGAGAAGGGTATCGATGCACTAGAGAAACTGAAAGAGGAGCAATCTCAAAAGTCTGAGAGTGAAGAAAGTTCAGAGGAAGAAGAGGTTTCCGAAGCTGAGTTAGAGATGCTAGCACAAGACCTAGAGGAAGTGAAACTGGATATAGAACCCTCTGCGCCGGGGCCACCTCGGCTGCCTCCGTAAGCTCCTACTGGAGAATCAGGACGAAGTTTTTGCCCTGAAGCCTGAAAGGAACTACGGGCTCAGTGTTTCCCAGTATTTCAAGACACCCAAGGCAATCGGCACCATGAGCCTCTTGATTGGAAAGTTATTCAAAGACTGGCCAAGGGGGTCAGAGCATACAGCATTAGTGCAGCTTTTGTGGTTTCTCAACTAGAGTCCCTCCATAGATATTGCATGACACCCAGTGATTGGCAGAATTTGGCTAGAGCTTGTTTATCTCCTGGCCAATACTAAGATTGGAAGGCCTACTTTATAGAGCTCTCAGCAGAGCAGGCTGCTGTAAATGCCACTAATGGCCAGCAGGCCTGGGACCAGGACATGTTGTTGGGCCAAGGCAGATTTGCAAAACAACAAACAAGTTACCCTTTGCAGGTATATGAGCAAATCAATAATATAGGGACTAGAGCATGGAAATCTCTTCCCAATAGAGGTGAGGTGTCAGGAAACCTAACTAATATTGTTCAGGGATCAGCAGAGCCATTTGCTGACTTCGTGGCTAGAATGGTGGAGGCAGGGGGAAGAATTTTTGGGGATCCTGATGCAGCTATGCCACTATTAAAGCAACTGATTTTTGAACAGTGTACCAGAGAATGTAGACAGGTTATTAATCCTTATAAGAGCAAAGGGCTAGAGGTGTGGATGAAAATTTGTAGAGAGCTAGGGGGGGGCCTCTTTCTAATGCCGGGTTGGCAGCTGCTGTTATGCAGATGAACCAAAGTCAAAACAACCCTAAAAAGTGGAAAATGTTATAAATGCGGTCCACCAGGACATTTAAAATGACAGTGTCCCCAATTTCATGTTCTGGATGGCCGCAGAGCAAGGGTGCCTGGTCTTTGCCCTAGATGTAAAAAGGAGAACCACTGGGCAAATGAATGAAGATCTGTAAAGGATATCAATGGACAGCCTATCGATGCTGGATATAGAGGAGCCAGGCCAAAAAACTTGCCACGGGCCCCCGACCTCAGGGGCCTCAAATATATGGGGCAGTAGCTGAGAGTTGGCCAAGCCTGAGGCCTCCAATGCAATGGGATCACCACGGTGAACCACAGCAGGAAGTGCAGGACTTGACCTTTGTTCCACCTCCAGACTTGTATTAACACCTCAGATGGGCCCTCAATTGGTTGACACAGATTTTCATGGACCATTACCATCCGACACAGTGGGTTTGATTACAGGAAGGAGCTCCATCACTTTGCAGGGCTTAATAATTCATCCTGGGGTGATTGATCCAGACTACACTGGAACAGTAAAGATTATGGTATCTTCCCCTAGAGGAGTGTCCGCCATTTCTCCTGGAGATAGAATAGCACAGATGTTACTATTACCCAGTTGCCATGATCGATTTCCTGCAAAGAATGTTGAGCGAGGACCCAAAGGTTTTGGCTCTACTAGAACTGATTCCGTATTTTGTTCCCTGAATCTTGATTCTTGGCCCTTAATAAATTTATTTATAGAAGGAAAATCAATTTCTGGCCTTTTGGATACAGGCGCTGATTGCAGCATAATCAGTATTAAGGATTGGCCCAAGGGGTGGCCTAAACAAAACTCAAATCAGATGTTAAGGGGATTAGGATATGCCAAGGAGCCTGAGATGAGTTCTCGATTGTTACACTGGAGAGATGATCAAGGACATTCTGGAGTTTTCCAGTCTTATGTTATGGGGCTTCCTGTTTCTTTATGGGGAAGGGATCTCCTGAAAGACATGGGCTATGTGTTAACTAATGAGAAGGAATATAGCCCACAATCTTGTCACATAATGTCTGGTATGGGTTACATTCCAGGAAAAGGACTGGGGAAAAGATTGCAGGGATGAACTTCTCCCATGCCCGTAAAAAAGAAGTAAGATAGAACTGGAGTGGGTTTTTCATAAGGGCCACTGAGGATGTTCTTCCCGTGTCGTGGAAATCTGAGGAGCCCGTGTGAGTTCCTCAGTGGCCACTCCCCTCAGAAAAATTACAATTTGTACAAGAGCTGGTAAAAGACCAATTATTTTTAGGTCATCTGCAGCCATCTACATCACCTTGGAATACACCCATTTTTGTGATAAAGAAAAAATCTGGGAAATGGAGGCTTCTACATGATTTAAGAGAAGTTAATAAACAAATGGTTTTGATGGGACCGGTACAACGAGGTCTGCCTTTACCCTCTGCATTGCCCAAAAATTGGCCTGTCATAGTTTTAGATATTAAAGATTGTTTCTTTTCAATCCCATTGCATCAAAAGGATACGGCTAGGTTGGCTTTTACAGTCCCTTCCATGAATCATGAAGAGCAAGATCAGCGATATGAATGGGTTGTACTGCCACAAGGCATGGCCAACAGTTCCACTATGTGTCAACTGTATATTGATGCCACCTTGAAAGAAGTCAGACAGAATTTTTTGAAAATCAAATGTTATCATTATATGGATGATATTCTTGTTGCTGCCCCTACTGAGCAGATGCTTGATGAAGCCTATAGAGCTGTTGTGTTAACTTTAAGAAAGAAACAGTTAGTGATAGCTCCTAAGAAGGTATAAAAGGGCTCTGTGGTTAATTATTTAGAAACAAAAATATCTTTAGGACAAGTAATTCCTCAAAAAATTCAGATTCGCACAGATAATTTGCTTACCTTGAATGATTTTCAAAGATTGTTGGGAGATATACAGTGGCTTAGACCCTATCTCTCATTGTCTAATAAACAATTACAGCCATTATATGATATTCTACCAGGTGATTCGGACCTCAACTCCCCTAGACATTTAACTAATGAAGCTAGAACGGCATTAACATTAGTGGAAAAGGGCATACAAGATGCAGCCTTGAGGCATAGAGATGAATCCCAGGATATTACATTATGCATATTGCCAACTGAATGTCAGCCTACAGGAGTATTATGGCAAGGGGCCCCTTTACTTTGGGTGCATCTGAAAATCTCTCCTGCTCAGACACTCACTCATTATCCAACTGCAGTAGCCCAATTAGCCATGCTAGGAATTCGTCAGAGTGTTCAACACTTTGGCATCCAACCTACAAGCCTAATTATATCATATACAGCTGCTCAACTCAAAGTATTGACGGCCACTGTGGATGATTGGGCAATTTTGAGATGTACTTTTAATGGGACAATGGATAATCATTTCCAAAGGACCCTATATTACAATTGATTAATGCTCATTCTGTGGTCTTTCCACGGATCACCCATAGAAAGCCTTTGTTAAATTGCCCTACTATTTTTTACAGATGGTTCTAAGACAGGATGTGGAGCGTTTTTGGTTACAGGATCCTTGCCTGTAACCATCCAATTTCCTCCAGCATCCCCTCAAGTTATAGAATTACAGATTGTGATAAAGGTTTTTGAACAATTTTCTCGTTCCTTTAATTTGATATCTGATAGTCAATATGTAGTAAATGCTATTAAACAATTGTAAGTTGTAGGTAAAATAAAACTAAAGTCCACCATAGGAGAGTTACTTACCCAATTGCAATTTCTTATTTGGAATAGGGAACAACCCTTTTTTGTTCAACATATTCGTGCCCATACTGGTTTACCTGGTCCATTGACTAAAGGGAATGATATTGTTGATAAAGCTTCAAAGACCTGTTTTTAATGTTGCAAATTTTTCAATCTATGATTCCCTGGAGTTAGCAAGACACTTTCATAGCCAGTTTCATGTAAATTCTAAAACCGTATCATCTCGCTTTGGCATTCCTCATGCTGATGCTAGAGATATAGTGAAAGCTTGTCGAGCTTGTGCCCCATTGTTACCCCAGTTGGGAATCGGGGTTAATCCCCGAGGCCTACGCCCCCCTACCTTTATGGCAAATGGATATCACCCATTTTCCTGAGTTTGGAAGATTAAAATATATTCATGTATCTATAGATACTTCTTCTAGAATTATGTTTGCCTCCCTGAATTCTGGGGAGAAGGCTTGCCATGTCATTGCTCATTGTTTTGAAGCCTGGGAGCCTGGGGCATGCCTAAATGTTTAAAAACAGATAATAGACTGGTGTACACCTCTACTTCTTTTGTGTCTTTTTGTAAGACCATGGGAGTTTACCTTAACCATGGTTTGCCCTATAATCCTCAGGGGCAGGGCATTGCTGAACGGGCACACTGGACCCTAAAGGAATGTCTTCTTAAACAAAAAGGGGGAATAGCCTCTGGTCACAAGCCTAGAGAGAGACTGGCTATAGCCCTATTTACCCTAAATTTTTTGACTCTGGATAAGCAGGGACAGTCTGCAGCTGATCACCATGCTGATCCCGATGCTACCCATAAAGGCATGGTAATGTGGAAGGACATATTGACAGGAAAATGGAGTGGCCCTGATCCAGTATTGGTGAGGGTCTGTTTGTGTGTTTCCTCAGGATCAACATCAGCCAATTTGGGGTCCAGAAAGACTTACCAGGGTTATACAGCAAGAAGACAGGAATGGAGATGCTAAGGAAGACTCTTCTGCTGATGTGGATGCTACCAGCGATAAGGAGCAATGCTAGTTTTTGTTATGGAAGTCTCACCTTTGAAAGCTCAGTATTTCTTGTATATGTGTTACCTCCATGCCTTTTCAGAATATAAGCCATGCTAGTAATCTTTCCAAAAGCCTTTCTCAGTTTCTTACAGGAAATTGATCGAGAGAATTACGACAGTCCATTGTTCACATTAACTTGACCAGAGTGGACACCTCCCTGGCCTCTGGATTGACCAGCTGGACTCTTCAAGCAATGTCCTACATCAAGGAATGGGTGGGAATCGGGGAGGTTGCTATGTGCCTGGTCCCCATCAGTTGCCTTGCCTTTTGGTGCATGTGTCAGATGAAAGCCCGACAGAAAACATCTCAGAGCAAGCGTTTGCAGCAGTGGAGACAGTCTCCTCAAGTGTGGCTTGGCATGCTAGAGAGGTAGTCAATGAAGGGTAAGACTCCTTGGGCAGGTTACCAACCTAAGACAGGGACAAAACCAAAGCTGTTTGACTCCCTATGACAGGTAAGGAGCATTGCTTACAAGGGGCAACCTAAGACAGGCACTCTCTCTGCCAAAATTAATAAATAAGAGGGAATTGTGAGGAGCGGGTGTGGCAGCACAGCCAGCTAAAATGGTGTCTGGGCCAAATCTTATGAATGGCACCTGTCAAATCTTATGAATGGTGCCGCTTCTTGGCAGTTTGTGCACCTTTCCCTAACTGAGCCACAACCGCAGAACTACTGCGCAGACTCACTGGCTTCTGCATATTATTTTGCTCTGATTGCCCATATGCCTCGATATATTCCATGACCCATAGAGGCTCCTTCTGCAATGACTTTATTTAGAACTAAAAGAGATTTTGGCATAACAGCAGCCATAATTACAGCCATTGCTGTTTCAGCTGCCACCACAGCTGCTGCCATTTCACTAACTACAACTGTTCAAACAGTGGCTGCCTTAAATAATATGCCTGCAGCAGTTGCAGAGGTTTTGGATATGCAAGGAAATATAGTTATCTGAAGGCTGGCATTCTCTTAATCATAGAGTTGATCTTGTTCAGGAACAAGTGGATATATTAGTGGAATTAGCCCAGCTGGGCTGCATGTGGAAATACACAGGCCTGTGCATTACCTCATCCCATTTCAGAATGCGAGTTATACCAGTAATCTCTCCCAAAGTCTTTCTCAGTGTCTTGTAGGAAACTGGTCATAAGATTTTGGTGGGATGCTGAGGGAACTGAGATAATCCGTTGTTCACAACAATTCTACCAGAGTGGATGCTTCCTTGGCCTCCAGATTGACCAGCTCAATTCTTCAAGCAATGTCCCACATTAAAGAGCAGGCA
>JANHMN010001540.1:0-10803 GCA_030674055.1 Rhabdomys pumilio
CACAGCAATTAGGGAAGCATGTACCAAACCTCAGCAAGCTCATGCCACACCAAACCGCAACATTGAGATGGAAGTTGGGAAGGAAATTCCACCACTAGCTATAGAGCTATGGGTAACTGCTAACTGCTAGGGTAGGAAGAGACAGTCTTCTCTAAGAGGGTAGCACCTGGTTAATCAACTATACTCCAGTGGAAGGCCACAGACCCAAGAATATTTGAGCAGCACAACTCGCTCTTAATGAGTTAAAAAAAACCCCACAATGTTGGGTAAGTAAAGTAAGGAAAAGTGGGTCTGGAAAGACATCCAGGGAGTCAATATGACCAAAATATATTGTATGAAACTCCCAAATAACTAATAAAAACATATCTGAGTTTTAAAAGAATTTTTAATGTTCATAACACTAAAAGGATATGTATCTGAGATAGTAATATGCCAGTTACCTTGATCTGATCATTACATATTGCATGCATGTATTAAAGTATCATGCTGGACTTCCTAGATATGTACAATTAGCATGTTTCAATTAAATCTTTAAAAACTGGATTAGGGAGATGGCTCCTTGGTTAAAGTCTCAAGCAGTAAGTATAAGGATCAGAGTTAGGTCCCCAGAATCCACATAAATGCTGGATAGCATGCCATAATGCCAGAGGGAGGAAGACAAAGACAAGGAATCCCTGAAACAATCAACTGGCTAAACTAGACATATTGGTGAGTTGTGCCTTCAGCTGAGACACACTGCTTCCATCAGTATCTTAGAGAATGATCAAGAAAGACTCCTGACATCCATCTTGGGTACTCATAAACACATGCATGTGCATTCACACACATGGTAACAGACAGGCATATGCTTACCACACACACACACACATTCACACACACATATGCACACACATACGCACCACAGAAACTTTTTAAAAAGTAATAATTTAAGATATATTTTCTAGGGTTAGAGAGATAGCTGAGCACTTAAGACCACTGGCTGCTCTTCCAGAGGACGTGGCTCCAATTCCCAGCACTATGTGTCCCACATAGTGGCACACAACTATCTGTAACTCCAGTTTCTTGGAATCTGACACTTTCTTCTGACATTTATCGTGTACTTCACACAGTACACAGGCACACATGCAAGTAAAGCACTCGTCTACGTAAAACAAAATAAGTTTAAATTTATTTTCAATAAAATTTTTTTTGAAAAAAATCACAATTTTAAATGCTTAGTAAATCCTGACCTGCTGGTATTGCAGCACAAGTTAAAATTCTATGAAGGGAAGGAAAGAGGTTTTTATTCTTTGATGTGTCTGCTCCAAGCAACAAGAACAATGCCCAATATATAGTAGGTGTTCACTGATGTTTACTTAATAAGAGACAAAAGAAACTGCTCCAAACATATCCTTAGCACCATCATTTAAAGCAGCTGAAATCAAATCCAGAAACAGATATATTTGATTTATCTGTTCAAAGGCTAATGTGATATCTGTCATTCACCAGCATAGCAGTGGTTAGGCTTGGATTTCTGCTGTTTGCCTGTTTTCACATATGATTTCCCAGATATTTTAATTTATTACAAAAATGCTAGTAATAAAGTAGTGAGCACTTTATGGAGTAAACAGGAGAGGCATGGCTTAGAAGTGAGACATATAAAAGGCAAGAGACAGACAGAAGAAATTACCAGACAACAGATTACTTGACAGAGTACAACTTGGAGGAAGAACTTGGAATTAGAGAGTACAACTTGGAGTTAGTTATTAGACATTAGGTAGTACAACTTGGAACAGAGAATTAGGTATTAGGCACTTGGCACTTGGAAGAAGATCTTGGAATTAGACATTAGGCACTTAGCACTTGGAAAAAGAAACTTGGAACTTGGAGGCAGTAGGGACTAGGAACTAGGGACTAGAGACTCAAAACTAGAGAGAAGAAGAGAGACTGAAGAATAAATGGGATTTAATCACACTCTGTCTAGTCTCCATTTTTTGTGTCCGTCCTCACTCTCTTGCTGAACCCTGACCCTCAGACTGGAGCAGCTTGGGGCAGTGCGGGCTCTAACAATTGAACCCCCAAGGCTTTTGGCAGTTCGGGTTCAAACACTGACAGAGTGGCTTTCGACATTTTGGCCACCAAGTGTGGGGCAGCTCGGGCCACAACAATTGTCATGAATAGTCAACAAGCTGCTTTTGCAGGGGACCCAGGACTTGGTTCTGAGAATCCACATAAGTGGCTCACAGTCCCCTGTAACTCCAGTTCCAGGAGTTCCTTTAGGGACCTGCACTCACATGCACATAAGCTTACATGGAAAACCATGAGTCTTAGTCAAGGTTACTTTTGTTCTTACCATGACCAATATGGTTGAGGTGGAAAGGGTTTATTTGGCTTACACTTCCACATTTTAGTCTTTCATTGAAGGAAGTCAGGAAAGAAACTCAAGCAGGGCAGGAACCTAGAGGCAGGAGCTGATGCAGAAGCCATGGAGGAGTGCTGCTTGCTTCTCATAGATTTCTTAGCCTGCTTTCTTATAAAATTCAGAACCAACAGCCCAAAGATAACACCACCCAGAATAGACTGAGCCTTCTCACATCAATCACTAATTGAGAAATGCACTACAGGCTTGCCTACAGACCCATCTCATGGAAACATTCTCTTAATTGAGGTTCTCTCCTCCCAGATGACTTTAGCTTGCATCAAGTTATCATAAAACTAGCAACATTCCACCATCACTAGTGGGATTGCAGACCACTCTGCAGTCCTGGGGGTACAACCACTCTGGAAATCAATCTGGTAGTTCCTCAGCAAATTGGAAGTAGTTTTACCTGAGGACCCAGCTATACCTCTCCTGGGCATACACCCAAAAGATGCCCCAACATACTCCAAGGAAACATGCTTCACTATGTTCATAGCAGCCTTATTTGTAATAGCCAGAAGCTGGAATGAACCCAGATGTTCTTCAACAGAGGAATGGATACAGAAAATGTGATACATTTACCCAGTGGAGAATTACTCAGCTATTAAAAACAAAAATATCATGAATTTCATAGGCAAATGGATGGAACTACAAAGTATCACCCTGAGTGAGGTAGCACATACCCAAAAGGACATCCAGGTATGTACTCACTGATAAGTGGATGTTACCTCAAAAGTACAGAATACCCACAATACACCCCACAGACCATAAGAAGTTAAAAAAGAAGGAAGGCCCAAGTGAGAATGTTTCAGTCTCACATAGAAGGAGGAACCAGATAATCATGGGAGGCAGAGAGAAGGAGGGATCTGAGTGGGAGAGGGGAGGAGAGAGGGGGAACAGGATCAGATATGGAGGGTGTGATGGCTATTCCTAGTTGTCCACTTGACTACATCTGTAATTAACTACAATCCAGAGATGGAGGGCACACCTGTGACATAGATCTTGAGACTAGAAGACACAGGCTTCTGACCCAGATGTTGACATGGAGATCTTGAGGCACAGAGGCTATGAAAAACTTAGGCGCAGGCAAGGTAGTACATGCCTTTAATCCCAGAAGACTGAGACAAGCAGATCTCTGAGTTCAAGATCAACCTGGAACAAAGCAAGTTCCAGATCCAGGTATGGTGGTACACACCTACTCCAACAAGGCCACACCTCCTAATAGTGCCATTCCCTGGGCCAAGCATATAGAAACCATCACAGAGGAAGACAGGAGAGAAGCCCAGGGGGGCAGGAGAATGAATGAAAATATGCAGCTGCTAGGGGTGAGGGTGGGATAGGGGGACCTCCAGAAAGTCCCAGAGACCTGGAATGTGAGAAGTGCCCAGGACTCAATGTGGGTGACCTTAGCCAAAATGCCCAACAGTGGGGAGATGTAACCTGAAGAGACTACTTCCAGTAGTTAGACAGGGCTCCCAGTGGAAGGATGAGGACATCAACCCACCTTCAAAAAACTGACCTAGAATTGTTTCTGCCTAAAACAAATTCAGGAACAAAATGGAGCAGAGACTAAAGGAATTGTGGACCAGTAATTGGCACAGCTTAGGACCCACATCATGGGATGCACCAAAGCCAGGCACTATTACTAATGCTATGTTGTGCTTGCAGACAGTAGCCTAGTATGTCTGTCCTCTGAAAGGCTCTACCAACAGCTGACTGAAATAGATGCAGATACTTATAGCCAGCCAACCATTAGACTGAGGTCATGGACTTCTATGGAAGACTTAGAAGAAGGACTAAAGGAGCTAAACGGGATAGCAACCCCATAGGAAGACCAACCGTGTCAACTAACCTAGACCCCTGGCAGCTCCCAGAGACTAAGCCACCAACCAAAGAGCATACACTGGCTGGTCGTAGGCCCCTGGCACATAAGTAGCAGAGGACTGACTGCCTAGTCTGGCCTCAGTAGGAGAGGCTGTGCCTAATCCTGTAAAGACTTGATGCCCCAGAGAAGGGGGATGGCCAAGGTGGCACCCTCTCATAGGAGAAGGGGAGGGGAAATTAGGTCAGAAACTCTGGGACAGGGGAATTGGGAGGGGGCAACATTTGGGATGCAAATAAAATAAATTTTAAAACCTAGCCATCACACCATGAAACCAAAAGTGTATGCTTTGAATGCCAAATTCACCATGTAGCAAGATATTCATTCATAAATATATTCTTTTTGTTTTCATTGATGGAGTGATTCACATATATACTGATACTTCAATAATTTTAGAAGAATTTGGAATTAAATTTAGAAGGTATAATATGCCAAAATTCTAGCTAACTTAATAACTAAGGAGGAGACATGACAGAATGAACCATTGAATGGGGGAGGCATGTTTCAGGAAAAGTTGATGGGGAAAACCCTCTGCCACATGTCCTATCACAACTGAAGATGGGGATAAAAAAAAGTGTGGCATGAGTCTCTTGGAGGTGTTAGACAAAAACCTCTGGTCTGTATCCAGACACTATTGCCTTCATAGCATCTCCCTCCCAGTCAGAGTGATCTCCTCCTCAGTGCCTGCTCCCATCAGACAGCAAGGTGCTTTGTGGTGTCAAAACAGCCTCAGCCACTAGTAGCTGAGAAGGGTCTTGCTGACCAATCAGGACTCAGGGGTGTGACCTCCCATTGTTCAGGGTGGGCTCATAAGAGGGTGCCTCTGAGCGCTCTGAACCAGAGCACCATAGGGCTTCAACATGGCAAAAGCTACCAAAAAGACAGACAAGCCCACATCCAATGTTAAGCCGTCAACCTCAGGTGCTAAACCTAAGAGAGTGAAGATTTGTCGTTGTCGTCCCCAAAACAAACCTAAGGAGAAGAAGAGTCACTCTGGTCCCAAATGTACTGGAAAGGTAAGAAGGCCCAAACTAAGCCTAGACCTTCTCCAGTGATTTTCCCTCCCCAGCACTCCTAACCCTTTCTTGGCCTGGCATTTACCCCCTTCTCAACCCACAGCCCTTCTCCTATAGTAATCCCTTCACATATTCCAGCTTTTCGAAGACTCATATGCCCTTGTTACCTTACTCTGTTGAACTTCCAGATTCAAAAAGCTGCGAGGAAGACCAAGAGCACCCTGTCAAACTTCCGAAAGACAAAGACCAATGAGAAAACCATACCACCTACAAAAAGGGCTAAAAGGGCAAAGGGGAAGACACTATTTGGTCACTACCGCCAACTGATGAAAGAAATGACAGCAACTACCAGTGCACAGCCACAACCACGCTCGAGTAGCACTGAGAGCTCCAGCGTTTCATCGAGTGATCAAGAAAGCCAGTAGACTCGGCTGCCACATAGAAATCCGTTCAACAGTCTGGCAGCTGAGCAGTATCAAACTGTGTAGACAGAAGTGGTACTACACAATGCTTTGATCTTGAAAATAAAATCAATCTGATGTAAAAGCTATGTGTCTCTGAGAATCTCTGATGGAGCAAGGAAGGGGAAGAAGAGAAAGGCGAAGAAGGGGAAGGGGAAGAGGAGGAAGAGGAAAGGAGAAGAATGGAAAGGGGAAGGGGAAGGGGAAGGGGAAGAAGGGGAAGGGGAAGAAGAAGAAAAGGAAAGGGGAAGAACGGAAAGGGGAAGGGGGAAGGGGAAGAAGGGAAAGAAGGGTAAGGGGAGAAGAGGAAGAAAGGGAAGGGGATGAAGAGGAAGTGAAAGGGGAACAAGGAGGGGGTGAGACGGAAGAAGGAAGAAACGCAGGTATACAAGAAGCAGGAAGTATTTGGTCCTACAGGTGTAGGAGCCAGACAAGAAAATCTAGTGTCCAGCAGACAATGAAGGATTGAGACTGAGATAGCATGGAGTACTGAAGAGAGTTTCTCCCGATGCTTTCTTTATCTCAGGCCAAGGATGAAAAGAGTTGACCTCTCCTTGGAAGGGTAGGGTGTACATATGTGAATATGCAGGTGCATGTGTCCATGTCCATTCCTGAATAGGTCAGAGCCAATTCAGCCAGGCAATCTCTGGGATTCGCCTGTCCCCACTCCACAATGCTAGGTTACTGGCATGGTGCTTGTGGGTGTTGGGGATTGAAATTCAGGTCCTTGTATATGTAGAGCAAATGCTATTAGCCACCGAACCAATCTCCCAGCCCTTAGGGTGGAGTGTTTTGTGTGTTCTGGCAGGGTGCAGGAACACTGCTTCAGGATATGGACTGTAGAACCTACAGAATGAAAGATATGGGGTCATCAGTATCATCCCAAAAAACAGCACATCACTTACAGGACACCTACCTCCTTGTGCTGTTTCTAATACCCTACCCTATATTAAGCAATTTAAAGACCTTCAGGATGGCCAAACACCCTAACAAAACATATCAGTATAGGCTGAGGATGTAGCTTGCCTAGCATGCATGAAACCCTAGGTTTGAACCCCAGCACTACATAAACTGGTTAGATGTTTAGAATCCCAGAAATGCACTTGGAAAGTAGAAACAGCGGGACCAAAGCAAGTTCCAGGTCAGCCTGGATATATAAGAACCTGTCTAAATAAATAAAGTACTTAATAGCACCCCCAAGGAAAATGATAGTGTTTAGAAGCTAAAAAAATGTGGCACTGATACCCCAATCCCTTCAAAACCTTGGACTTTGGAGGTGGAGTTAGACTGTGGATTGGTCTGCCTCCAATGCTTTCAATGAAGCAAGGAGCATTATCTATACTCTCTAGGGAACTTTAAAATACTATACCTGCCCTTTCAAATACCTTTATCCTCTATTTTTTAATTTTTTCATCCCTGGAGGTAATGTCATCTTAGAAAAAGAAAACAACAAAATGTGCATGCATATAAAATGTGTAGTGTTTGATTCATTTTGTCAGGGGTAGATACTGAGGAAAACATTACCAAAAGAGTAAGAATGAACATCTTCTTTCAGAAGATAAAAGTTTAATTTTAGCAAATTACTTAAATAAATCTCGGAACTCCTCAAATATTTATGTATTATATCCACACTTTAACTGATTTAGGCCAAAGTATAAATTAGTTACCTATAAAGTTACTAAATGAGAGCATGTAAATAAACTAAAATTGCTCACTTTTTTTTAAAGAAAAATCTGTCAGAGTCCCTCTTGCTATGCATTACAAGCCCAGTCACCTCCCTTCTCCACTCCTGGAATTTAGAAAACCCTCTTGCTACTGTAATTGTGGTATTCCAAAAGTGTTACACAAGGGGAACACTTGACTTTGTAAGCCAACATCAATCTTTTCACTCAGTACAAGTCGCTTGACTTGTACTCACTTAAGCTGTACGTAATAGTTGTAGGGAGAGGGTGTGTATTTGTGTTTGAGTAGTAGTACAAGGCATCGATGTATCACAACTTAATCACCTTTTTATTTGTTTGAGACAGAGTCATGTTATGTAGCCCTGGACAGCCACAACCCATAATCCTCCTGCCTCAGCCTCTTACGATTGGTAGTATAAACATGTATCAACGTACCCACCCAAGCCCATTATTCATCTAAGAACACTGTATTATGGTTCTCTGGTGGTGAGGAATGGGGAGAAGATAAGACTTATAAGAGCAATTCACTCATTCTATCTGAGTACCTAAGATAACTTGCAATATTGATCATTTGGTTTATTTAAATGAGAATGCACAGCATTAAATTCATACTAGATTATGACATTTTCAAGCAAAACTCTGTTTTATTGCTTCTCCTCCCCCATCTTCTCTCCTGACTTAGCGTTTCTCTTGCTGTACTAGAGCACCATGACCAAAAGTAACTTGTGGAGAAAAGGGTTGATGTCAGCTTACAGCTTAAAGTCCCTCATGAAGGGGGATCAGGGCAGGAGCTCAAGCAGACCAGGAACCTGGCAGCCAGAAATGAAGCAGAGGCTGTTGAGAAGTGCGGCTTACTGGCTTGTCCCTCATGTCTTGCACAGCCTATATTTTTATGCCATCCGGGACCACCAGCCCAAGGTGGTACTAACTGTCATGAGCTAGCCCCCTCCCCACATACAGTAATCATCAATCAAGAAAATAAACCCACCACAAGCTTACCTACAGGTAAATTTGGTAGGTATGTTTTCTCAATTGAGATTTCCTCTGCATCATTTCCAGCCTTCAGTTTCCTGCCTTGAGATTCTGAGCTGAATTCCTTCGATGGTGGACTATGATGTGGGAGTGCAAGGGAAGTAAACCCTTCCCTCTCCAAGTTGCTTATGATCATGGTCTTTTATCACAGCATCCATTAGAGCTGTTGATAACATAGCAAAATATCAACATATAGTATTAAATATTTAGTTATATATTTGTGTTTAATATTATAGAAATTATATATTAATTTAAGCTAAATATTAAGTAGTATTTATTAATACTAATTAAATATTTATTAAATATTGTTTTCTCCTCTTAATTTTGCATACAACAACTTAATTCTCTTTATGTGCTTATGGCCACCAGAATCGTGTCTGGGTCTTCTCACAGTGATATTTGAAATCTATATTCAAGAGCATAAAATCCCAAGACAAGTGACATATATATGCAGAATAAGGTAAGGACCTTCCAAGTGGTACATGAAGGAAAATGGAAAGAAATTTCTAAATGGTTTTTGTTCCGTTCATTTGACTTTTGTTTGTTTTGATTTGATTTGATCAATGGAATAGAATCAAATACCCAGAAATGAACCCATACACCTATGCAAACTTGATCTTTGATAAAGACACCAAAACAATTCAGTGGAAAAAAAATCTTCAACAAATGG
Source organism: Rhabdomys pumilio (assembly GCA_030674055.1). Taxonomy (NCBI): domain Eukaryota; kingdom Metazoa; phylum Chordata; class Mammalia; order Rodentia; family Muridae; genus Rhabdomys; species Rhabdomys pumilio. Next base: position 9,142 of record JANHMN010001540.1, read on the forward strand.
TGCTGGTCTAACTGTCAGTCTGCAAATAGAAGAATGCAACTTGATCCATATTTGTCACCCGCACAAAGCTCAAGTCCAAGTGGATCAGGGACCTCAACATAAACCAGATACACTGAATTTAATTGAAGTGAAAGTAGGAAATAGCCTCAAACTCATTAGCATGGTGGAAATTTTCCTCAACAGAACACTAACGGCTCAGACTCTAAGCTCAACAATTAATAAATGAGACCTAATAAAACTGAAATGCTTCTGTAAGGCAAAGGACACTGTCAATAGGACAAAATGGCAGCCTACAGATTGGGGAAAGATCTTCACTAACCCTACACCTGGTAGAGGGCCAGTATCCAAAATACATAAAGAATTCAAGATGTTAGACTACAAAAAAACAAATAAACCAATGTAAACATGGGGTACAGAGAAAATAGAGAATGCTCAACAGAGGAATCTCGAATGGTCGAGAAGCACTTAAAGAAACACACTCTTTTCTAATATTAAACTTTCCAAAGCACATCCATGATGAAGGAACAGGTTCCCAGGTCTACTTGCCCTTTCACAGTTTGGCTTTCCTAAATTTACCAGGAGAAGTTGTCCCCAGTGTACAAAGTACAGGATACCAAAAAGGGAATTTTCAAAAATAGTGCACACTGGCATTAGTGAATGGAAAATAACAGATCTTCAAGGCACAGTAACACATTGCTTTATCAAGTAAAGATACTTCAAGGCTTTGCTTTCAGCAAAATTAAATGAGGGTCAGAAATGGAGTTGTCAGCTGTTAGATAGTTCTTAGTTTCTTTGTTTGCAGTACTGGGAATTGATTATCCTTGTGGATGCCAGGTGAGCATTTATCAGCAAACTGTATCCTAACTGATTTTTCACAGTTTTAAAAGATGGGGTCTCACTATTTAGCCTTGGCTGGCCTGGACCTTGATATGTAGGGCAAGCTGACTACAGACTCACAGAGGTCCTTCTGCTCTTGCCCCAGGGAGCACTGGGATTAAAGGTGTGTCAGTACTGTTGGCTACACCACTAAAGGAAATTTCCCTCCCTCCCTCAGCATACTTAATAGCATAGAGATTCTCAGGGAGAATTATGCAACATGAACCCCTCCCCTAATGACAGTTACTGGTCTATAAAACTTTAAGAGATGAATGGAGTCATGTAAACTCTTTCCCCACCATTCAGGCCCTTACTTTTTACTTGAAATACCATTTCAGTAAATTGTCAATGCTGATTGTGATCTAGGAAATATCTGAATCTATAATTTTTCTAGCTCAGGTGCCCAGGTAGCTAGGGCTACAGACCTGGGCCACCATATCTACTTAATAGTTATAATTTTATGGTGAATTACCATGTATTTTTACATCTAACAAGGGGAGAAGTCAGAAAATTAAGTAATGTATTATAGAAAAAAATCTCATTTTGGTTTGGTTTGGTTTGGTTTGGTTTGGTTTGGTTTGGTATGGTTTTTGAGACAGGATCTTGCTATATAGGTCAGGTTGTCCTAAAACTCATGAGGCTCTTGCCTCTACATTCTCAATGTTGAGATTATAAATTTATATCACCATGCTCAGCTCAAGAAATCTTCCCATCTCCAATTTTTCTTTAATTTTTGGTTTGTGTGTGTGTGTGTGTGTGTGTGTGTGTGTGTGTGTGTGTGTGTGT
>JANHMN010001541.1:0-10802 GCA_030674055.1 Rhabdomys pumilio
ACAGAGACAGTACCTCTTAAAATCCTATGGCAATTATACAATTTCTTCACTTGCTGCCTCATCCAGCAAAAATTAGAGAAGCCCATCTCCCTAGGACACAACCCAAACCTGGCACTTAGAAGCTACTCAGAGGGACCCATAGGAGAGGGTAGTCAAAGGGATCAATTAAATTGTTTTAATGAATGCCAAGAAACCCTCCAGTCCTGAGCAGACTGCAGGGACTCTGACAGGCTGAGCAAAGTTCACCTGTTTTGAGACCTCCACTCCGCACCCCACCCCCACACATGCCCATCCATCCCTATGTAAGTAGGAACTGAAGGAACCAGGAGGAGCATCTTTGCCCTTGTACCACCCCTTCCGGAGGATAGCAGCAAGACTGCATCAACTTCCAAGAGGGATGTCCTTGTCACAGAAGCAGATGGGTTCCTGGTGGCTGCTATGTCTGTTATCTGGTTATTTGTCACAGCAGAGCAGCCCCGAGCTGGTATAGTGGTTTGAATAGGTTTGGCCCCCATGGACTCATCTTTTTAACCACTTGGACCACAGGGAGTGACACTATTAAGAGATGTGTCCTTGTTGGAGGAAGTATGTCACTGTGGAAGTGGACTTTGAGGGCCTATACTCAAGTTCCACCTAGTGCGGAAGAGACCCTCCTGCTGGCTTCAAGCAGAAGACGGTCTCCTTTTGGATGCCTTCAGTTTAAGATGTAGAAGTCTCAGCTCTCCAGCACCATATCTGCCTGGATGCTGCCATGCTTCCCACCATGGTGATAGTGAACTGAACCTCTGAAACTGTAAGCCAGTCCCAATTCAATGTTGTCCTTTGTAAGAGTTGCCTTGGTCATGGTGTCTCTTCACAATACAAGTCTAACTAACACAGCTGGGGTCTCAGCCCCACTCAGAGCAGAATCAGAGTTAGCCAAGGAAACCACATCCCTCAAGCTTTGCTCCCATGTGCAGTTTAAAGAGAAGCTCCAGTTGGCACCACCAAATCCCCCAGGGAGGCAGAAGGCATCCTTCCCCTCATCTTTGGGGATGGTGGCAGGTGCAGTAGTCTGGGGCTGACAAAGCCAATGAGACAGATACCCTCCCCCAAAAGGAAATGCCTTTGCTGGCTGGGACCCCAAGCAGTTCACTGGGACTCCTCCCCAGGGAAATGGGACAGCAGGACCTGTGTAGAATATAAGGAAAACTAAATAGAAAGGTTTTACTAGTGTAGTGTGTGTGCATGGACACGGCCAGATACTTGTAAACCTCCCAGCTGAGCTGGCCACATCTCTTTACTGCCTGCTGGCTTCAGAACAAGAAACTACAATGTTCAAGGCACTTGCAAACGATAGCACTGCTTTGGAACTGGAGGCTTAAAAATGCATGTTGGCCCTGAGAGGAATTCTGGATGTCACTCAAAATTAACTTGTGTTCCCTATTTCTACCAAACTACTGATCTGGAGAATTCTGCTCAGGACTGAACTATATCCTCTGACAAACAGTCCCAGCTGTTTCCTAACCCTAGCCCAACCAGGCAGTCAACCTAACGCCAGGAGGTCAGTGCTGAGCTGCAGGCCAAGGACTTGGCGCTCGTCACTGCATAAGATGGACGGCGGCTGCCCTGCGGATCAGCCGCTCAGTCAGGGGTGAGTTGGGTTTCAAGGCATCACGCTCCATCAGAAGGCTCCTGTGGAAACACAGAGTGTCTGTTATAGAACCTTCTAGAAGGATGTGGGAACATAACTAACAGGAGTAAAATGGATCCAGCCATCTGGACAGTACTTTGATATTCCATGAGACATAAACACTGGAGCTGAGGACTCCAGTGTGGGACTATAATGGTGGCTTTGTCTGTCATAGGGAAAGCCATGGCTCAAGACCTCATAGCTCATGCTTCTGTCATGGTCTGGGGCTAATTATGAGAGGGACAAGAGACATGGTGTCAGGCAGGAAGCCACATGTGAGACAAGTCCAGGAAAAGCAAATGAAAGAGTTGGGGCAGGGAAGCCTTAGAGAGAGCAAGACTAGGACCAAAGGGAGGTAAAGGCCCAACTGTGGCTGGATGGGGTCGGGGTGCAGAGGGTGGGGCTCCTCTTCAAGCTCACAGGTGTCTGGTGTCTGAACCACACGCCATCTGTGTTTGGTTTTTTTTTGGTCACACCCCAAGGAGATTAAGATTGATACAGATTAACAATGGTGGCTCTGTGGGCAGCGAGTGATGTTAAGGGGCTGGGGCTTAGGACCCAGGGGACCAATCCCCAGACAATATAGGCTGTATCAGTTATTCTCTGCTGCTAAAACAACTTCTGTGTGGCTGGGTACTGTGTAAAAATGAAAGGTTTTATTTAGCTAGGTTCCAGAGACGGGACATCCAAGACAGAGGCCCTATCTGGCTTCATATTATTAGGCTGCTTGGCTTCGTGAACAAGGAATGGAGGGAGAAAAGCCACTGACTGCGTGTAGGAAAAGCTAAGCAGAGTGGCTTCATTCTGTAACGTTCTTCTGTGGAGAGCACTAACGAGGGTCTCTGAGAACTTTAATATCTTCTGAGGGGGGCCCACGACCCCCTTCCCGGAGGAGCTTCCCTCTCTCTACCCTTCCCCCCTTCTTGACACTTCCAGACTTGGGAACACACATCCAGCTCTGGAACCCAGGGCCACACTCCAACTATCTAAAACCACAGCAGAGGGGTTTTGTCTGTGAAAGGGAAGGGCTGCATACAGAGGCTAACGCTTGGAAGGTATGCCCTACCCCTGCAGTGTCTTCCCGGGCAGCTGTGCCACCTGTCACCCCTGCACTCTATCTCCCCTCCCCTGGGTAGGACCCGAGCTGCCGAGCATCCTCCAGCATGGGCCAAGCTGCACCCAAGAATCTGACCCAGCTCAACCCTCAGCACCCTCCTCTGTCCATAGAGCCCTCGTTCTCCTAGCTGGCGTGTGCCTTTTTGCATATAGACGTGGAGTCACAAAAACAGGGCCATGTTCCCATGGCATTTCTGAATTAGTTCAAATGTTCCTGGCCATCACCTGCACTGCAGAGGGAGTCTGACCTAATGCTCAAGGCACCTGCCTAGAGCTCTTCTCACAGGGCAAGCAACTAGGAGTCCTCTCCTTGGTAGGGTGGGTGATGAGCCAGGGGAAGTAAGGATAACGGGAGGCCTGCAGGAGTTCCTTTATTGGGTGTCCCACACACCACCAGCTTCCAGGTTGTTGCTTTCTCCCTAAGCAGGCCCACTGGCTAAGTACACTGGGCATTTAGTCTTCCCTTCACACCGCTATGGGACACCCCTGTGGTCCTCCATACCCTCAGCAGCTCCTCCACCATCCTTTCCTCCTGACCACAATTCTGTAACTGTCCAGATGTTTATGTGTGAACTGGTTTTTTCATGTGTTCCACAAAGCCAAGTCCTACATCCATCTACTCAGCACCGTGTCCCACGCCCAGAACAGGAAGGTAAGAGACTGTAAGCTAAGGCCTAATGGAGCAGACCAAAGAAAGGAGGCAAGCTGTCCCAGGAAGAGGGCACAGCACATGCCAAGGACTTGAGAGCAGGTACACACTGGCTCTCTGTGTAGTTCTGTGTGGCAAAAATGGGAGGTGAGCTGGGGAGGCAGGAGGCTGGGCAAAGGGTGGCACAGGCTGGGTGCGCATAGCATCCCAGCACTTGGGAAGCAGAGGCAGGCAGATCTCTGAATTCAAAGCTGGCCTGGTCTACAGAGCGAGTTCCAGCCAGGACTACACAGAGAAACCCTGTGTCAAACCTCCTCCCCTACAAAAGGAACATTGGCTGCCTCCCTTTGTCAAGCTGAGCCTGCTAATGAAACAAAAGCAAATCCCCAGCTGGCCTCTTTCTTTCCGAACCCCAAAAGCAGAAGCCTGCATGCCAAGGCAGCGCCAGTTGCCAACGTGCACAGGGAGATCATGTGCAGGGCACCCTTCCATGCGTGGCTGGAGGAAGGGGACCGTGCTCACCGGGCCACATTCTTATGGACGCTGGAGGTGCAGGTTAAGGCCGCGTGAATCAGCAGTTGATTGAAGACATCTCTCTACAGTGTCAGTCAGGCAAGTTAGGCACCTGCAATGTGGACCGGGGATGGGCTCCCAACCCAAAGGAACCTCGGAGACAGTCACCACCCTCAACAGCATACACTAGTGGTAACATTTCACAGGAATACTCCTATCCCATGAGTACCGACCACCCAGGAGACACTCTCCAGCCTCTGGTTCTCTTTATAAAGCTTGCTTACCTGGGCATTGCTGCCCCCGATCTGGACAATTTTGTATCGGATTGGCAAGAGGAGTTCTAAGACTCGGTCAGGGTTTCCGTTCTCAGCCTCCACAAGGGCCTGGCACAGGGGCAGTCCAACGTCTTTCGCCAACTGGTGCTGGCAATTCTCCCCTGGGGACCTGTCATCAAGACCAAAGCTCAGTGTCCCCAACTCACAAAGTTTCACCCGGGCGAGGGACCCAAAGTTAAGGCTGCCTGATGATACTCTGCCAGGAATAAGGTAGATAATTATTGGGTAGATAATTATGTCTACCCAATGTAGGGAGAGGGCAGGGGTCCCTGTCCCCAGCCTCAGTTTGCCCATCTGGAAAGTGGTGTGGCAGCACAGTCCTCACAGAGAGGTCAAGACTGCAGACAATGGAGGCAGAGCCTGGGCACCAACAGCCAGCATTACCGTGGCCAACAGAGCATGTGTCTGCAGCAACCTGTCCTTCCCAGACCATCCTCGTCAGGCCGGAAGGTGCCCTTTCCAACAAATGAAGAAACTGAGGCTAAGAGCAAAGAGATAGCCCTGTGTCCTGAAGACACCCACTGGACCCCTGAAGGTCAGACACATAGGAGATGCGAGACCACAAGGGCACAGACCTGGGGATACCCACCTAGACACACACCTGGAGATACCCACCTAGACACGCAGCTGGGGATACTCTCCTGGAACCATGGATAGCCTCAAAGCTGTGCTAACCAGGAGGATCTCACCCTCAGGTTTCTGCAGGAAGGCAGAGCAGCCCCTAGTGGGCCTTGGCTCAGCCCTCGCATTCATTCTCCCTCTCGGCTGAGCCCAAACTTGATGGTCTCCAGCCCTTGCATACTTGCTGGCCTCCTGCAGGGTGGTCAGCAGCTCCTGTGTGGTCTGGAGGTCCCGTGCACCCAGTGAGGTCATCAGGAAGTGTGCATCATTGAAGAGAAGGATGTGGTCTCTGGTGTGCTTCTTGGTCACAGGTAGAACAGCCTGCCACCGCTGGCCAACGGACACCCCTGGGGACAAGAGGAAAAGCACAAGGCTTGGTGTGAGGCAGCAGTATGCCTTACACTTTGTTTTTCTGAACCCACATCCCACAGAAGCCCATATAATCTTTTCCTGTGAGAGGCCAGGATGTGAGTGGGGTCACCAAGGCCTATGGTCTCCTTGTTTACCTGGAAAGCAGCAAACTCATGATGTCAAAAGCAGATTTGAAAACTGTCATGTGCTACCAAACTATTCTTAGCGCCTTGATAGACTCCAAAAAGACATGTTTTAAATGTTCCCTATGGCAATCGCAAGCCTAGTACCTGTGGAGAGCACCTAAGTGGTTAAAATCCCCTGGCCACTGTTCCACAGGTCATGAGTTCAATTCAAGGTAACCACATGGTGGCTCATGACCAACTATCTATAAGGGATCTGATGCCCTCTTCTGGCATATAGGTGTATATGCAGAACACTCATAAAAATACCTAATAAATTAAAACAAGAAGAAGACAGTGATCCTTGCTTATGAGACTGAGAGATGAGAGGCCTTTCCCAGCCTGCCAGCTACTTAGTGCCCCACCTCATCCCTCACAGTGGAATTCTGGAGCTCCTGTCTTTCTTAGTACCTCCCTGTGGAGCGTCATCTGTCAGGAAGCCAGCCCCATCTGGTTAACTGTGAAGCCTGGGGTGATAGGCTGAGAAGCCTCTGCAATGTCAGAGTTGGGAAATTCTCACCTCCTGTGATCTAGGAAAAGAGGCATCCGCCAGTAGCCAGGCAGACTGCAGGGAGGACAAGGTTCAGAGCCTAAGGCTACCACACCAAGGAGGGGCAGAGAATAAAGGGCAGTAGAGGCTAGGCCAGTTGCTTTGGACTGTCAAGGAGGCCTTTGCATACGCTGGCATGCAGAGCTGCAGCCAGGCTCATTCATCCCATGGTCTCACCCTCAGGACCAGTAGTCACACTTTCCCTCCTGTGGGGTGAGGGAAGAGATTCAGCTACCTTCCATCTGAAGACGGTAGAGCATGGAACAGCTGTCCACCACATCCAGCATGGCACCACTGGCCTGCAGGCTGGGGAGGATCTGGAAGACAAGGGTCATGGGAGGCCAGGTTCAGAGGGCCTTGTAATGACAGGACCATGAGAACAGCTTGAAAAAGTTCATATCTGAGCTGTGGGCGTGGCCTGAACAGAGTAAGCCCTTAGCAAACAGTAGCAATAAGCATCATCACCAGCGCCCTTGTGGTCAGGACCATCACTCAAATCTCTTCTCAGCATCTTGGATAAGATAAACTGCGGGACCATAGCTCCAACTAAGGGATTATGCAACTTTACTTGCCAGAATGTATGAAAGGCACCTATGCGCAGACGCACATGAGAGCACACACACGCACGCAGGCACGCACGCATGCACCAGCCTACTCCTCTATGTACCCAGGGTTAGTACTGGGCCCCGTCAATTGTGCACCCCCTGCCCACCAAGCCCTATAACTAAAGCAGGGCTGCTCTGGCAGGAGACTCATATCTTGCCTGGTCATGTTTCTAGATTCATCAAGAGACCTGTCTACACCTACATCTTAGAACACACAGCGCAGGTCACCTCTATTTCTTTCTAAGCTGGTCATAATAGAAGAACTCCTGCATGGGACTCTAGTCTGGTGTTCTGATCCCCACATTATGAGCACTCTGTGCCCAGATTTTATTACTAAGACCTTGCTGGGGAGCTTTTCTTTTCAAAGAGTGCCTAGGGACTGAGAGGGAATTCAAGTTTGGGGAGATGACAAGGTTCAGGGGTTGGCCAGTCGGGTGGGGCCCAACAAAGTCAATATACTAATGCTGGCACAACATCATCATCATCACCACGACTATCACTATTTTACACATCTGAGTATTTTGACTATAAGTGTGCCTGGTGCCTACAGAGGCCAGAAGTGGGCATCTGGTCTCCTGAAACTGAGGGTTAGAGATAACCATGAGCTGCCATATGGGTGCTGGGAATTGAACCTTGGTCCTCTGGAATAGCAGTCAGTGCTCTTAACCACCAGCCTGTGGGGAGCCGACAGAAGGCGGCTATCATCCGTGTAGCCATCTTGAGCCATATACCCTGACAAGAGACTTGTTTTCAACAGCCGACAACAGCTGAGCACACTTGGATAACATCTTGTTTTATATACCCAGGATTTTCCCTTGAGTGTGTGTGACTTAAAGGCATGACTTGAGAAGTCAGACTTATAAAAGGCGAGAGGCAGACAGAAGGAGGGACTGGAAACTTGGAACTTGGAGGGACCAGGGACTAGGAACTAGAGACTAGGAACTTGAGACTTGGGACTTGGACTAGGAACAAGAAACTTGGAAAGACAGAAGAGAGACTTGAGAATACGCAGGACTGAATCATACTCTGTCTGATCTCCATTCTTCGCGTCCGCTCTCACTCTCTTGCTGAACCCTGACCCGAGGACCGGAGCAGCAGTAAGAGCCAGGACAATTTAGCTCTCAAAGCTTGGGGCAGTGCAGGTTCCAACACTGGCCCATCTCTCTAGCCTCACAACTTTTCATTTTCTTTCCTTCTCATGGAATGCTGGGGTTGAACCTTGGATCTCATGCCTGTTAGTGCTCTAACACTGACATCCCCCGGCCTTGTTTTAAGACTCACTGAGTTGTTCAGGCCAGCCTTGAACTGACTTCATAGCCCACATGCTGCGAACTTCAAATCCTCTTATGCCAGTGTTCTGATCAGCTAGGATTGCAGGTCTGTGCCACCATGAGTAGATGAACTTTTATAGCATAGATTTTATAGCAATAAAAACAAGCAGGGGTCTGGTGAGATGGTTTAATAGTTAAGAGTACTGGCTGCACTTCCCAGAGGATCTGGGTTCAATTCCCAGCACTCACACGGCAGCTCACAACAATCTCTAAGCTCCCTCTCTCACCTCTGAGGCACCAGGCATGTGTGTAGTGCACATACATACATGCAGGCAAAACACTCATACACATAAATAAATCATTAAAAGATTAAAACACACATGCATACACAACTGACATACAGCTCAGTAAAGGCACGTGTGAGACCAAGCCTGTTTTGATCCCTGGAATTCACACAGTAAAAGGATAATCAGCTCCTCTGACATTTACATACATGTCATGTGATGTATGCATATACAAAATCAATAAATGCGATTTTTTTTTTTGATACAGGGTCTCATTATGTAGCTCTGGTTGTCCTAGAACTCACTATGTAGACCAGGATAGCAGTAAACTCACAGAGATCTGATACCTTGCCTCTACATCTTAAGTGCTGGGATCAATGGCTGGGGCCACCACGCCTCCCTCTGACTTTTGAAGATTTATTTTTATGTACATTGGTGCTTTGCCTGCATGTCTGTGTAGGGTGCCAGATCCCCTGGAACTGGAGTCACAGACAGTCATAAGCTGCCATGTCAGTGCTGGAAATTGAACCCAGGTCCTCTGGAAGAACACCTGGTACCCTTAAATACTGAGCCATGTCTCCAGCTCCTGCCTGACATTTTAATGTTTAAAATAAATGAATAAAAATTGAAAAAAATCCGGGCTGTGGTGGCGCATGCCTTTAATCCCAGCACTTGGGAGGCGGAGGCAGGCAGATTTCTGAGTTGGAGGTCAGCCTGATCTACAGAGTGAGTTCCAGGATAGCCAGGGCTACACAGAGAAACCCTGTCTCGAAAAAGAACAACAACAACAAAAAAAAAAAAAAAAATTGAAAACAAAACAAAACTTCCTATGGACAGATGAATTACCTCATTAGAATACCCCTCCTTGTGATATTTGGAGGGGGGTAGGTTGGAGGGTGGAGGGCTGTCTCTGTTCCCTATCACTGGATCCCCTTCCTCTAGCTGGACTGCCTGGTCAGGCCACAGTGGGAAAGGATGGGCTTAGTTCTGTTTTGACTTGGTGTCTCAGGGTGGGGTTGTACCCAAGGGGCTTCCTCTTCTCTGAGGAGAAGAGAAGGAGGTAATGGGGGAGGGACTTGTGAGAGTGGGAGCACAAGAGAGGAGGGAGGGGGCTGCTACTGGGATGAAAAGTGAATAAATAAATTAATTAAAGAATGAAAAAATGAATATATGTTGTACATAGGAGAAAAAAAAAGAGGAATACCCATCTACACTAGGAGGTCGTGGCCCAAGTCTTTAATCCCAGCACCCCAGGAAGCAAAGCCAGGTGGATCTCTGAGTTTGAGGCTAGCCTGGTATACAGGGTGAGTTCCAGGACAGTCAAGGCTACACAGAAAAACCCCTGTAGAAAAGGGGAAGAAGAGAGAAGAGAAGAGAAGAGAAGAAAAGAGAATACCCATCTGAAAGGACAGAAAAGCCAGTGATTCCTTAGACCCATCAGTCTCCAAACGCCATGGGTGACAGTCAGCAGAGGCTCCATGACACTGAGTCAGGACATGGCTCCTGAAGGCAGTCAATCCCACAAAGCCTTGTCTGAGAACTGGGGCCACTCTCCCACCATTTGCTCTGGCACAGACAATGACAGCCATTCCAGAGGCTGAGAGAAACGATGGCAAACTGCAGGCACAAACCATAAATGCACTTACATGGTTGTCGTAGATGGTAAGTGCGGCCTCGTATTCTCCCTGCAAAGGTGAAATTTCTGCGATTAACATCTGGAGAAGTCAAAAAGGGACGCTTGGAAATACACCAGGAATAGCTGACCAAGGCCCCCAAAGGGCAATGGGCAGGACTCAGTGGCAGCCCAGTGTGGAGATGGGGGGAGCTGAGCCAGCAGCCTCCATGTCTTTCTCTATGGTAACAGTTCTGTGAGAAGCACCCTGACAAATAGGACCTGCCTGTATCCATCACCTGTCCCCGCCCCCTTCTCATCCTAGAATTTCTAGTCCAATCTGAGACCCTCCCTATATCCCAAGCACTTGATTCCACACCACCTATGGTGATGTAAATAAGAGTGTTCCCACCTGCCCCCCAGCATCTCAGATGTTTGAATACTTGGTCCCCAGTAGGTGGCGCTGTTTGTGAAGGCTTAGGAGATGTGGCCTTGTTGGAGGAAGTGTGTCACTAGGGGTGGGCTTTGAGAGCTTGAGGCCTCACCCTCCTCTCAGTCCCTAATGTTTTGTGCCTGGATGAGGTGAGCTCTGGCCATTCAGTTCCTGCAGCCACATTTGCTACTTGTTGACACGCCTCCCCGCTGAGATTGAGGCTCTTATGACTCTGGAACCATAAGGCAAATAAACCTTTCTCTCTACAAGTTGCCTTGGCCACAGGGTTTTATCACAGCAATAGAAAAGTAACTGATAAGCCATATGAGTCCTGCTTCCTAAGAGTAAAAAAATGTCTCTGAGGAGGGCAGCTTGCAAAGCTCTTGGAATATGATTGCTGTCTTGCTTCAGACACCATCTGTGCTGATCTGAGAGGAGGGAATCTCAATTAAGAAAATATTTCCCTAAGACCTGGCTATAGATAGACATGTAAGACTTTTCCTTAATTAGTGATTGACAGTGGAAGGCTCAGGCTATTGTGGGTGGGACCATCCTCTGCTGGTGGTCCTAGGTTCTGTAAGAAAGCAGGCTGAGCAAACAATGGGGGG
>JANHMN010001542.1:0-10801 GCA_030674055.1 Rhabdomys pumilio
GCTGGGTATCTGCCTTTCTGAGGACACTGACCTCTTTGGGCTGACTCCGGATGCAGTTTCCACAAGGGTATAGACCCCCTGGATGCCTGCTCCTGCCCCTTGAATCTGGGGAGGGGAGGAAGGGGATTGGAATTCCACAAGGGCAGGGTTTGGGTACCTGGGGGGGTGGTCCTGGGAGCTTCCTGCTCCCAGCTGAGGCTCTGGTGCATAGGGCGGTGTGCAACTGGCCCTACCTGCCTCCCTGAGGACACTGGCCTCTCAGGGATGTCTGAGGATGCAGTCTCCCCAAGTGTGCAGACCCCACTGAGTGTCTGCTTCCACTACTGAGATGGATCCGGAAAGGGGCAGAAGGGGTGTGGAGTTCTCTTCATGTCATTTACTAATGAAGAAAATGCTCTTACAAGCCTGCCTATATATTAGTTTTTTGAAGGCATTTAATCAGTGTTCACTACTCCCAGATGACTCCATTGTGCATCAAGTTGGCATAAATTTAGGCAGTACACTTTATTCAAGAAACCTGCAGATCTTTGCAAGAGGTGTCTAGAGAGGAAGAAACATGTGAGAGTTAGAATGTCATTGAGCCACAATACCAGAATGTTTTGGTTTAGATATAGAAATCTGTGTGAGGAAACTTCTTGCCCTGATGACAGTGATAGCTTGCAGCATTGGTAGCCTCTACAGGATTAATAGTAAGTGTGAAATCTGTCTAAGACCAACTACCACTGAACCTGATAGAAACACCAGACTCTACACTGGATACTTCATAATTCAGGACTATGGAAGGCTGTTCAGGATTTTGTTGATACCACTGTATTCTCTTATTGTACAGTGTGTCAGTGATGCTCTCACAGGACTTGCAGGATATGGTGTCCATTTGTCCCACAGATACAGTCAAGCAAGTGGAAGACTGCATCAGCACAATGTCCCCAGTAGAGCCTGGGATGATAAATACACAAACACTACAGTTACAGGCATACTGAAACCATCTCAGTGTGATGCATGTTACACCTGTGGCAATAGTCACAGGCATCACTCTGAATTATTAAGAAATAAAAAGAAAAATGTGATAGATAAAAACAAATTTAAAATGTCATGATGCCAATGAACAAGATCACAGAGACACGGAAAACATCCATGGCTACTGTAGAAGCTCACAGCACTTTGCTGCACTGTCTCACCTTGTACTCAGAGCACCAGCATCCATAGCAGGAGTGTAGCTGACCCTGTCTCCTAGAACTGGACCAGAGACTCCTTTCCAGGTCACAGACTTTGAAGATGCTTTTACCATCCTGAGTCTTTACCTAATGATTCAGTATTCAAAGCAGCCCAGTAAAGCTCATAATCAGAGGGACACCTTCTCTCACCACAGTGGTAGTTGAGTTTGGAAAAAAAAAACATTCAAAAACCAACTCAAACATATCAAACATTATGACTGCCCTGTTCAATTTTCATGCCATTTTTATTCAGAAAAACTTTATGTAATGTATTTTAATAATATTTGCCTTTCTCTGACTCCTACCAGATTCGTTCCTCCTTCCTATCCAACGAAATTCGTGTTCTCTGTCTCTCTGTCTCTCTGTCTCTCTGTCTCTCTGTCTCTCTGTCTCTCTGTCTCTCTCTCTCTCTCTCTGCTCTATGGATCCTCTAATGTAAAGAATTCAAGAGGATTTGGAATACTCTCAATTCTCAACAATATCAATGTTTTCAAGCAACAGTGGAGGGAACACCCTCATAGAAGCAGGAGGAAGGGGGAGAGGCAGGAGGGTTTTAGGAGGGGAAACTAGGAAAGAGGAAAACATTTGAAATGTAAATGAAGAAAATATCTAAAAAAATTTTTTAAAACCTCTACTTAGACACCAACTCTTCTTTCTCTATACATATATACACACATATATGCATCTACACATACATGCATATATGAAAGAAATCAATGTAATATATATATTTTATAAATATATATAAAAGAAATACATATACATATGTGAAAAATTTGAATGGAATCCCCAAATGAGTCAAAATCTCAAGTAGACATTTTTCACAGTGATGTGAAATCTCCAGTGTCAGAAAAGGGTGACATCTAAATGAGTTGTTGGCTCACATGATCCCTGCTGAAACTTGCAAACACCACACTGGTTGTTGGTTCTTCTCCACAAACTGATGGTAAACACCTATTGCTGAAGAGACTTACAACTTTTTATTACAGACTGATGGTCAGCCATGCCTTTATGCACATGTACACACACATACACACACATACACCTGTAACCTTGGTCTCCTGGTACTGTCATATGGTAGCAGCACTGTATGAACCATATATCCCACACAGATCTCAGACGTTCACCACAGGATTCTGGAAACTGCTTCAGGAAACATGCATTTTAGGTCCAATACTCTTCCCTCAAATAAAAATGATTTTGTATCACTTGGCCCACACCAGAAGCTTCCTACCTTTGTCTACCTCTTTCCACTTTACCCACCAGAAGATTTGCATATTATTAGGGCCTGCTCTACTCTGACCTTTCTCCCAAAGGATTAGTAACATCATTAGCACCAAAGGTATAATCACCTTCATTTTGATGATTAAAACACCTCAAAGCAATTAAAACAAATTTAAAAAGTTATCTTTTGAGATAGAGTTTCTTTCTAGCTCCATGACTGTTTTCTAAATGTCAGATCAAAGACCTGGATTTCTTTATTCTTCTATGTATACTTAAAAACTCTGAAAGCAATTACCACTATTTCTACCCTCTATCCTTAAAACAATGCAATTTTCCCTTGTTCCTCTCTGCTAAGGAGATTAGTATCTATGGATATATAATTTATATGCCCTTTCTCTTCATATGACTTGGATTAACATCATTCCCTATGTATCTACCTTCAATTAAATTCCCTTTTGTTTTCTGTATGGGCCTGTTTTCAGGATGATTTATGAATGAATGCCATTCTAAGCTAATCCAGAATTCCCAAGATTTCAAAGGATCTGGTGAAGGATTGACTTCTTAAATTATCATCTTCCTTTCCATTCTCATCTTATTCAAGCTTGCTCTCTGTGGCATACCCTCTCCCAGCAGGATCTGTCAGCAACCCCACCTTAAGCTCTCAGCTAAGAAACCAATACACCCCACCTCCTAATCTTAAAGGACTGGTATGTGTTTTCTGTTTCAATTAATTTTTAAAAGTGAGTTCTTGCCTCACATTGAGGATGCCATCTGCAGTATTAATTATTATTAATAAATCCCAGTATGATGTTGCTACTGACCTCAACAGTAACACAACTACACACCACACCTTCAAATATCTATTAATCTATGTATGTATTATGTATGTGTGTGTGTGTATCTACATGTGTGTATGTGTGTGTTTGTAAACATTTCTGTCTCCCTTTGTATAAAATTCCTTTAACATTCACATATGTTATCATTTGTTTGAAATAAACAACTTAACTTCCTATTTTCTATATTGGATAATTTTCATTATTCAAAGAAACCAAAACAACTTCTCCACATGAAAGAACACTTACAACTTTCATCCAGACAAAACTGACAGTATGATAGAAAAGAACGTGAAAAGTAACCCAGCTGTTTGGGAACACAACAAAAATATGGGTGGAGGGCAAATGTCTTCTTTAGAAGCAGCTACTTAAGAGTGTGCTTGATTTAAAAAAAATGAGAGTAAATGACTGTATTGTCCAGTCTCTCCATATGCTCAGTGTGATTACTCACTTGGACTAACCTTTGTGAAGTTGATTTACATGCACTTTTTGGAAGAAATCAGTAACTGAGAGAGTCTATGGATCATGTGGGCTATTTGCTTTGTGAAGACATCCATTTTTCAGGTGATAAGAGGTTTTTCCTCGTCAGATCTGATTTTTTGTAAGTTTTATTGGTAAATATATTTTTTATTCCTTGTAGATACATAAGCATAACCATGCCCCTGTCTTAGAACTATTTCAGGTTTTCATTCTAATATCAAGATATCCTTACAGTGTATTAGTTGGCCTAGTTCTTCAGGGTTCTTCCCCAATAATCTAGTATCTTGTGGGAAAATGCCACAGCAAAGTCCGGGAGGCTTTCCATGCTGGCAGGTCCCACAAAGAGGAGAAAGGTCCGGAGTTCCAAAGGCTGGAAGCTTTGGTGATGACAGGCCCCAATGATATGAGAAGTCAGTGGATTTCCAAAGAGTTTTATTGCCATGGTGTAGTAGTTGGATCTGGATATGCGCCCCCATGAAACACGGGGCAAACCTGAATTAAATAGGGAGGGAGAGAACTGAGAGGATCTTGGGAAGAATGCTTAATTGGCTATGCCCTCTAGCCTTCAGGTATCTCATTAATAGGTAAATCACTTGAGGCTGAGGTCTGTAGTCACAGCTTCTGCCTGTGACCTTTGGTAGGGGCTGCATCCTACCTGACTGCAAGGCACAGATAAAATGGAGATCATAGACCACGTGTCAGGAGTTTGGAATCTGGGAGCATGGAGAGATATGTGCCATCCCTACCCAGGCAATGGACACCTGTTGGGTCTCTGGCTTTCTCAAACCAGTGCTCTACCAGAGACCAAACCATCCTTCACAGTCCTACAGTATCTCTCAACAGCCGTTATTCCTTTTTCACCAACATTTAGAAAATTAATAAGCATCTCCTTTAAGGTGTGATTGGCTCTTTCTATACTTGTTTGTCCTGTAAGATTACATGGTATACCAGTTACATGCTGTATATTATAATATGCAAAGAATTATTTCACCTTGTCAGATACATATGGAGGAGCATTGCCAATTTTAAATGGTGCAGGTATCCCTGTGATTATGACTATTAACAATAAATGTGTAATTATATAG
The DNA here is from genome assembly GCA_030674055.1 of Rhabdomys pumilio. NCBI lineage: Eukaryota > Metazoa > Chordata > Mammalia > Rodentia > Muridae > Rhabdomys > Rhabdomys pumilio. Next base: position 4,837 of record JANHMN010001542.1, read on the forward strand.
TCACCTATTTCAGAACTTAAATCAATTGCCCATTGAAACCCTGAGAATGTATCAATGGAATGGTGTATATATCTTTGTTTTCCAAATTCTGTAAAATGGAAAATGTCCATCTACCAGATGTCATCTTTTGGTACCCTCAGGGCTACTACCAGCAGAAAATGGAGTTTGGTTTTATAGAGAATGCATAGGACATTTTTAATTATTTCTTTGGCTTGTTGACAAGTGATGAAAAGTATTTTCTTTAAACCTTTCCCATTAGCATGATAGCTTATTATAAAATTTTGAGGCTTCTAACACATTTCCTATGAGTAATTGATCAATTTCCTCTTTTTCTTAAGCTAATGGACTAGATAAACCTGTATGAGACTGAATATGAATAACTTATAATGGATAATTTCTACTTCTAATGGCCTCTTGTAATTTTATAAATAACAAAATTAATTCTCAGTTATCAGGTACAAATTCAACACTCTATATACACAAAACTCTTTCTGCATATAAAGAATCAGTAGTTATGTTAAGAGGTTTAGAATAATCTAATAATACCATGAGGATAGTATACAATTCTAGTTGAAAGTCTATTTTATTGGATATTAGGATAGCAACACCAGCTTGTTTACTGGGACCATTTGCTTGGAAGATCTTTTTCCATCCTGTTACTCTGAAATAGTTCCTGTGTTTATTACTGAGATATGTCTCTTGTATGCAGCAAAATGCTGGATCTTTTTTGCATATCCAGTCTGTTAGCTTATGACTTTTTACGGGTGAGTTGAGTTCATTAATATTGAGAGATACTAAAGATAGATGCTATTTGTTCCTGATTTGTTTTTGTAGGTAGTTTTATCTGCTTGTGGTTCTCTCCTTTTGGCTTTGTTGTGAGATGCTTAATACCTTGTACTTTCTTTGATCCAGGTACCTTCTTTGTATTGGAGTTTTCCTTCTAGGATCCTCTGTAGGGATAGATTGATAGATAAATACTTTTTGAATTTGGTTTTGTCCTACAATTCTGATTTTTGAACTGATATGTACTGATTTTTGACCACTCTTCTTATTTTATCTCACTGATATCCTACTGTCCCTATCTTGTTTGCATAAGTAAAAATGTTGGTGCCTCTGGAGTTTATGTGCTCTTTACTACACATGGAAGAATCTAATTAGTTCTTTTTATAAAGTGTACACACTTGCATTTTGAATATTTGTTATTAATTTTTTCCAAGAAGCTACTACAAGGTTTTAGCTAATCCTCATTAATTGCCAATAATGGCATAATCTCAGCATTTGTAAAAAGTACAATTTTGGTTAGATCTGTTCCTGCCAACAGACATAATCTCATTTTACCTTTAATAATTAATTCAGAAATCTTTACTATATACATGTATCAATACCTTTCCTGGAAGCATCTACGATACCACCTCTAATTTCATGATTTGCTTTTCCTGGGAGTGCATGAATATGAACTTGAGTATCCCATTTCAGTAAAAGATCACTTCCCCATAAATTAACGGATATGTGAGCCAAATAAGATCCCAACTTTCCTGTTTGACCTTCTGATCCCACATAGGTAATCCATTGAACCATGTGTCTTATTTCTGATAATTTACCAATTCCAATAACTTGTGTGTGAACCTTCTGAAGTGGTCAATCTGGATTCCAACACATTTGGAAAAGTATGGTAACATCAGCTTCTGTATCCACCAAATCTTATATGTCAACATCATTCACTTGTAGCATCAATTTGTTTCTCTGATCACTAACCACTGTTTTCCAGAACACATGGTTTCCAGTACTGCCAAAAGCCCTTATCCCTTCTACTGAATCAGCCTTGGCCTTGATGTGAGGAAACAACAAGAGTTGAGCAATTCTATCCCCTACATCAATTTGTATCTCCTTTTTCACATATGCCATCATTTTTATTTCTTCTTTGCTATCCATACATACTATACCTAGCTGTACAATAAGCTTTTGAGGAATTAATGCACTTCTACCCAAGATTATTCTCAGTGTCCCTGAAGATAAGGGACCATGTACACCAGTGGTTAACTTGTAACATTCCACTTTTGGGGATAATGTAACAGGGATATCTGTGACTAAATCCTAAGCTGCACTTCCTTCTGTAGCATTTATAATATCAGAAATACCTAATTTTGATTTTCTTGCCTGTTTGGTACTACCTGACTGACCGAAGGAATACTAGTCATGTCGTTTACTGTGCAGCCTCAAGCTTACAGATCATTCTGTTTGTTTCCCTTCAGTAATATTTATTTCCCTTGCTAAATTATGATGTGTTAAATTTTGTGCTTTCATGCCTGCACCATGACAACCATTGTAATTGCTGTCCAGCTTCTAGTACAGCTGGCACAAATCCCTTCTAATCTTGTGAGACAACCCTATGCTGTGTATGTGTAAGCTGTATAATACAATAGAGTCTTTGAAATGCTTTCAATCTAATATCTTTATCAGTTGCCAGGTCAATTCATTATAAGCTTGTCTACAATTGCTAGCAGGTATATGCTGTACACAGACTAGGAAGTCTGAAGGTGTCTATGTAGATGCAGTCAAACTCTCTGATGGTGCACTTGGCTGCACATTAACCTGTTGTGCCTGTGCTATTCCATGCTTTTTCTAAACCCTAGAAGCAGTTTGGGTGGCAGATTACCTTCCACCCTTGTTTGATTTCGTGCTTTCACTGTGTGGTACATTCCTGGTCTCACAAACCAGTCCTAAACTTTTTTCTCATTCCACTGGCCCATTTTGATTTCCAAGATTTTCTATCTGCAAACTCTCTAAATGCACAGCAAATTCTGTACTCTTCTCTAACAGAAGAAATTTTGACAAATTTCATTTCTGCTTAAACTTTTCAAAATAGTTTATATTAAAACTATGATTCAAAACCAAAAAAAAGACCTCTTCTGGGAGCAAACCAGGGTACCATCCAGTGGCAATAGATGCTATTTTGACAACCTCCATAAGCAACATTGCTAATGCCTCATTATCTACCTTTACCTCTACATTAGAAGCACATTAACTATTGGGACTGAGACAAGTTGAGCACCACCTGTTATTTTCATTTTTCTCACCCTACTTTTAATGATGGTTCTTAAAAGCTTTAACCTCCCTTCTAGCCAACTGGTAGACCAGAGGTAGTAGAAAAGAAAGGATATGGGGGAAGTGGACCTCTTTAGAAATTCTTTGGAGCTAATCCTATCTGCTTTGTCAGAAAATCATCTCAGTTCACAAACTCAGGGGCAGCAGCTTGATCCAATCCCAAACACTTCATGAATATACAAGCAATTCAGTTCAGTAGCATTGGGATAGTATCAGTGGTGGCACAACCTAGCAGGAACAGCCAGGCCTCTGTCAAATCTGCACAAGTCAGCAGGTGGAATTCAGAAGAGCGAGAACAACAGAAGTTCTCTACCATGCCACTCTCATTGATGCAAAGATCATCTAAGACTTGAGACCAAGAAGTGTTGCAGAGCTAACTCTACCAGTAAACCCATTTCACATTCAGTTGAGTCCTATTTATATTCCCCCAAACATCAGATGCCCTCTATAGGTATTGCCTCACCACTTATCTTGCCTCAGCATGTGAAACTGACTTAACAATAGTCCATGTGAGTCTGTATCAGCTGACATCACCCTGCCAATCATCCCAAGTCCAAGGAGCAGCAAGAAGCAGCAGCACACCACCAGAAGGTTTTGGTGAGTTTCTCTTTATGGAGTTTTAACAAATAGGGCTCAACTATGCAATATAAGGCAGACCAATACATGAGTGACATTAGAGAAAAATCCTTCATCACATGTCCTTTCATGGACATTCTGTAGCAGAACATCCTTTCACCTGTGTCTGATTCAGTGAAATATTTCTTCATGAGTCTGCCTTAGAAAAATATCCTTTCACCGATATCCACTTTGGGAAAATTCCTTCACATGTATACCAGCAGTATATGCTGCTGAAGGGACTGCAACATGATATGGATACTGAGGAGTACAGTATGGACATTCCTCAACAAGACATGGAACTACCATATAATTCAACTCCATCATCACTAGGTATATTCATGAACAAATGTATGTTATCATTTAATAGATATACTCCCACATTGATGTTTATTGATGCCCTATTCATAATAATATGTATTTAAATAAATCTCAGGTTGGCCAGGGCACAGCAGCAGCTTCTCTGACCCTATGAAGACCCTACAATCTAAAGGCTTCCCAGGAAATCTGCTGCACACAGGACAACAGGTAGGGGAACTTTCCAAATAACCACAGCAACTGGGAAACCTGAGGAGCCCAACAAAGATGGGACCTATTCTCTCTGTTTGAACTCCAAACCCTTTCCAGCCTTTACCTTTTGTCAGGGCAGACCAGCAGCTTGTCTGTCTTTCTGAAGACACCCACAGTCTAAAGGCCTCCCAGGAGATCTGCTGTACCAAGAGCAACAGACAACACAATCTGAAGGCCTTCCAGAAGATCTGCTGCACCCAGAGCAACATATCTGAAGACCCCACAGTCTGAAGGCTTCCCAGGAGATCTGTTCCACACAGGGCAACAGAGCCCACAGTCTGAAGACCTTCCAGGAGATCTGTTACACCTAGGGCAACAGACACTGACATCTGAAGGGGAACGATGGGTTTGCCATCCCACAGTCAAATCCTCTGACCCAGAATTGTCCCTGTCTAAAAGAACTACAGGGACAAAACTGAAGGAGAGACTGAGGGAAATGAGGTCCAGTGATAAGCCCAACTTGGAATTCATCTCAAGGGGAGACTCCAAGACCTAACACTATTACTGATGCTATGGTGTGCTTACAGACAGGAGACTACTATGGCTGTCCTTTGAGAGACCCAACAAGGAGCTGACTGAGACAAAAGCAGACACTTGCACCCAACAAATGGACTGAAGTCAGGGACCCTCATGATTGAATTAGGGAAAGGCTGGAAGAAGCTAAGGAGGAGGGTGAGTCCATAGAAAGATCAACATTCTGTACTAACCCAGACACCTGAAAGCTCTCCGATACTAAGCCACCAAGCAAACAGCATATACTAGTTGATATAAGGCCCCTCACATATATACAGCAGAGGACTACTTGGTCTGACCTCAGTGAGAGAAAACTCACCTAACCCTCAGGAAACTTTAATCCCCAAGAATTATGGGAGCATCCTCTTGGAGACAGGAGGAGGAGGAATGAGATGAGAAACTGTGAGAGGGCAGGCCAACAAGAGGGTAATGACTAGGCTGTAGAACAATAAGGTAATAAAACAATCCAACTTCCCGTTTCACAAACAATTATATTTTGTCTAAAAATATATAAAAAAAATAAACTTTCAGTTAATATTTTAAACATTTGAGGTTAATTAACATATTGTTTTTATTGAAGTGCAAGGTATTTCCTGTTGGGAGCCAACTCCTAGCAGAAAGTGGCTATGATCTTTGCAACTATCTTGGGCCATATATGTGCAGGTTGATACTTTTCCACCCTGACAAGAGACTTGTTTTTCTAACATGATATTTTTCAAGCAGCCCACAACAGCTTAGCACATCTCAGCTGATAAAACATCTTGGTTTTCTCAGACATATCCAGGACTTGCTGATTAGTGCCCTCAGCTGCCAGGCACTCATGTTTAAGTGTCTCCAGCTGCACTCTGCTGCTTATGCTTTTATACTCATAATTGCCTTTCAATAAATGAGACTTGATCAGACAACTGTCCTGTGTCCATTCTTCACATCTTTAGCCCCTCTATTTCCACTCCCTCCCTTGCTGACCCAATTGACTGACCCATGGGCCAGGTCAATTTCCCTCAACAAATGTCAAACACTTCAGTTACTTTTTCCAGAAAATTTCTTTCTATATTCTTGAGGTATAACTTTAAGCAATAGAATGTATTCATTTTAAATATTCTTTTTCATGAGTTTAAATATAGTTATATAGTTGAGCAATCATCAAGTTTATATTTCTGTC
>JANHMN010001543.1:0-10756 GCA_030674055.1 Rhabdomys pumilio
ACATAGGTGATCTGACCCATCTACGTATGGCATATATAGGTGCTTACATAAATGAGTTTGAGTGCACTACGTGCACACAGAAGCTCGTGGAGGCTGAAGGATGTCTGACACCAGTGCTAAAACCCACATCTAGACCCTCTACAAGAGCAGTACAAGAGCAGTACGCACCACACCACTGAATCATCATCCAGACCCGATTTTCATTTTAATTTATTTATATCTTTTTTTTTTTTTTTTGAGACAGTGTTTCTCTGTGTAGCCCTGGCTATCCTGGAACTCATTCTGTAGACTAGGCTGGCCTCGAACTCAGAAATCCGCCTGCCTCTGCCTCCCAAGTGCTGGGATTAAAGGCGTATGCCACCACTGCCCGCGATTTTCATCTTTCTTAATGTTATATCATGATATGGTATCTTGAGAACTTTTAAAAAAATCAGTATTCATACACAATACAGAACAAAACTGTTCCTTTTAAACAAATTCTACACCGTGTTATGGGACCACATTAACAACTGCACTTACAGTAAAATTTAAATAGGTTCCTGAGAACGCTTTAGAAGTTAGGTATGCAGAATTAAGGAGGCTGATGGACAGAATCTTGGGTGCTGGAGGACAGACTGAACTAACTAGCAAGATTTTGCTTTTAATAAATGTTATTTAAAGAAAACAAACAATCACAGGACCTCTTGGCAGTGGCACAAGATCAAACCTCTCAAGTCAAAGCCATCAGTTGGACTTAATCCCAACACCCATGTTTTGCCTTTTTCTTTTTGGTATTTTTACCTACATGTATCAAATGACAGCAACTGTGGATGTAGACAAATTACTTAAAACACACATACCAGAAGGAAAAGCAAAGTTATTCCCCAAAGTCTACTATGAGTTTATGTTTTCAGCAAAAATTCCACTCATCTTCACATTTAGACACATCTGAAGACAGATGCAAACAGCTGTGACCACCACAGAAAAAGCAAAGTTGCTCATACCTCCCTCTGCTGAATGGCTACGATGTCGACGTTTCTCTTTTCTTTTCTCATCTTTTCTGTGATGAGCCTTTTCTTTCCGAGACATTTGCTGGGGTGGTTTGATGGCCAGAGAATCATCCTCCTCTCCTCTGAAAGAGATGAGTAACACCGTGACAGCAAGTGCAGAGAACCAACATCTACTCAGAGAAAAACATCATTCCCAACAGAAAAAACTATGAGAAACCAGTGTGGTCCATAGAACAGATGCACCTTTCTACAGAGGGGTGTGTTCATTTTACTCATTTCCTTGATTGTGGTGATGGTTTCATGGCCAAGGTAAAATATGTCAAATCGCACATTATCTGCAATTCATTTAGTTATTTATACTTCAATAAGGCTGCTAAAGTCCTGAATTTTATTAACTTTAACAAATAGAAAGGTCATTTAACAAAACTCTCAAGTAATTCTTTAACACCAAGAATTACATTCTGGAAGATTTTACACTCTGACCTCCTCAGAAGCACTTCCCTTAGTTATCTTATAGGATGGGAGAAGAAAACAAATGATTCCACCACACTGACAGAATCATCAGACATCACTACTGCTGACACTGGCCCTTCTGAATTCAACTTTGTATTACTTCTAAAACTGGAGACTTGCAATACAGGATAAACACTTAAGTATATTATCTAAACGGTGCTGGCTTGATTGAAGATATCACAAAGAAAGGAATACATACTTATTTGGACATCTTAATAACTGACTCCATACAAAAGCAATCTCACATGTGAGACAAACTTCAGGTCAAAATACAAACTTTAAATAGGCAGGCATGATGACACACACTTTTAAATCCCAGCACTTTTGAGGCAGAGGCAAGTGGATTTCTGAATTCAAAGATTTATATAGTGAGTTCCAGGACAGGTAGGACTATATAGAGACCCTGTCTCAAATAAACAAACAAAATACAAAAAAAAAATTTTTTTTTTTTTTGGTTTTTCAAGACAGGGTTTCTCTGTGTAGCCCTGGCTGTCCCCCAAATTTTTTTTAGTAAGTTCATTTATGTGTATGAGTGTCTTCCGTCATATATGTATGTATATTACATGTGTTCATGGAGGTCGGAGGGGGATCAGATTTTCTGGAAGTGGCCTTACATAAGGTTGAGAGTCACCATGACCATAGGATGCTGGAACCAAACCTGTAGACTTGTAATACAGGGTATAAAAACAACAAGTGCTCTTAAACACTAAGCCCTCTCTCCATCCCCCAAACCTTTTCCAAGTAATACTGACAAAAGGCAGGCTAGGGCACTAGAGAGAAGGCTAAGTAGTTAGGAACATTCATTGTTCTTGAACAAGACCCAAGTTCAGTTCCCAGGACCCCACACAGGGCAACTCACAACAGCCATTTGCTCCAGCTTTGGGGATCTTTTGGGTCCTGTGGATGAAGTAACTCTCTTCCCATCCCCCCCACAAACACACACACACACACACACATACACACTCTCACACACACACAAACATATACACACACACACTCTCACGTAGTCTCTCTCACATATTTCTCTCTCTCCCTCCCTCCCTGCAATCAAATTGCAAAAACAAAACCCATGTTTTAAGTAGTTTACAATTCTGCATTGGGATGCATTCACAGCTAACCCAGGGCCCATGGGCTACAGGCTAAATATGACAACACCTTAAATTCTCTCACCTATCTTCCATAGAATCTTCTCTTCTATATGGTGAGTTTCTGATTGTGATTTCCATTCGGTGATCTCTCAGCTCCCCCTCCTCAAGGGAATCCCTTTTGGAATCCCGGTCATCAGACTAAGAAGCAAAGAAGAATGAAGCATTAAGTCATTTTCCTTATTAATAACCTTTCTTCTTTTTCTATCTTTGAAAAATAATGTTATGTGGCTCCAGATAGTTTTTGAGCTAGAAACCTGCCTCAGTCTTTGAAAAACTGAGGTTACATTATCATACGTATCTTACTAGATATATGCACACACACATATACATATGGAAGTATATGCATGTATATGCATGTATACACATATATACATACCCACACACACACATACAAATATATACATATAAATATATACATAAATATATATTTTGCATTGCACTGGCAGGCTTTGAACTCAAGAGATCTGCCGGCCTCAGCCTCTTGAGTTCTTGAGTGTTAGGATTAAAGGATGTACAGACTAAACATATCTTGAATAACAACTGACGTTTAATAACCAACTCTAAATATAAATTTTTTGAATAAAGACTTTACAAAATATAACTTTTGTTCAAAACTCATGTAATTAACATCACATTTTTTTTTTTTGGTAACCTGAAACCTGAGAACAGAAAGTTTAAAACATCATACATGCTAAGGGACATGAGACTCTATGCAAACAACCTTAGCTTGTCTGAGCCAAAATTAAGACCTTAATTGGATTTTTACACAACAAATTTTGACATACATACATTGACAATAAGAAGTACTTATGTCAATGTTTCTCATGCAGTCACCTAACAACTCTTGAGTATGTCATCATCCAAACCATGGCTATTACAAAACACTCATTTTAACTGCAAGGAAAGTCCCCACTCTATTGAAAATGCTTAGTAAATGGTATTATGAATATACTAATAATGAAATGAGAAAAATTAGTCTGGTGGCACTAATGATTCTAGGTTCAGAACATTTTATTTTTTAACAAGATAGTCTCATTTAGATAAAGCTTCAGTGTGTTATTAATCTACCTTCAATGTCAACTGAGTATATGAATGTTTTTGTTAATTTTAGAATAGATTTTGGGCTCACCTGTGACATTTGGAAGTACAAAAGAACTTCACCGAAAAAGCGTTGTTCTAATGGAAAAATGAGGGCAAAGAAATTAAATCTTCTTTAAGAAAACCACTTACTTAAAAAACAGCTTACATTTTTTAAGCGTTTTATCTCTGCTTTCTCCTCTTGCTCTTTCCTTCGCTTCTTTTCCTGGAGAATTTCATCTAACGTTTTCACTTTCCAAGAGTCCTTTTCATCACCCATTTGAGTTAAAACACTGCAAAAAGAAAAATAATTCAAGCAACCTCGGGACACAGAAAGCTACAGTCTGTTGCTCTGTCCTTTCCGAACACTTAAGTTTAAGCATCAGTGTTTCAGAATAAGTCCCAGAAGTACCGGTAGGTAGGAAGGATTCTGCCTGAATACAATGTCGTTTCTGTCATTCCTGTAAGGTTTTGGGCAACTCAGTTTACCTCAGTTCAGTTTTCCGTAAAACGCAATCATCATCATCATCATCATCATCATCATCATCATCATCCACGTAATGGTACTGTTCTAGGATGAAAGACCATCCAGGTCAAACCTCTTATTTCAGTGTCTCGCACCCAACAAAATCTGCCTTAGGTGTCAAAAGGTTGTATGAGAAAGCTCCAGGACGCAGGAAGGCCTGGGTGACAGGTAAGATCAAGGTGTACTGTCAAACACTGGACTCAGGGACAGAGTCCGACTTTTGAGGGTTTAGTCACGTAAACCTGAGGCAGGGGCTGGCTCCGGGGAGCCCCAGGGCCTGGTGCTGCCACAGCCCTCAGCCTCGGCTGCCCTCAACTCTGTGTGGAGCAAGACTGGTCGCGGCAGCGATGTGTCGCTAGCCGCGATTCTTCCGGAGCGCCGTAAGCCCCCGTCCGACCCCCACGCCGCCACTCACCCCTGCGCTGCTACAGCCGCCGCAGCCGGTCCTGGAGTCTAGGAAAAAAAAAACCAGCGGCCGGCGCGCGCCAGGACCGTCGTCACTTCCTTCGCGGAAGCGTTCTGATGACGTACAATGACGACGGCGAACCGCGGGTGTGCTCTGCTTTTTTTTTTTTTTTTTTTTTCCCCTTTCCTTTGCTTTTTGCCCCTCAGCTGTCCCCTGCACACAACGGAAATGTCCTATCTCCCTGAGTACTTCCGCTAACGAGGCACGGCTGGGAGGCTAAAAGCAAAGTCGCGTCTGGCGCCGCCCTAAGGTGTCGCTAATAGATGACGTTTAAGACGCTGCGCCCAAGCGTCATTGGATGATGGCCAGACTGAGGCTCCGAAGACTCTGGGCCAAGCCTCCCCTTGCACCTCCGCGGTGGCAGGCAGGACTACTTCCAGGCACTCAGTAACATTGGCAGCAGGTCGAACAGCCTCTGCACTCACGACAAGCTCCTTGTGCTACTCGACCTTCCACAACCAGACATTTGTTTCTACCCATCAGTTCTACTAGGCCCTCCAAAGTGGAGTCGCGTTAGAGGATCATGCCATCAAATGGAAAAACAAGTTGTCTTTATGATCTTCCCAGGACTCAGGAAGCTATGCCCATATGGGCTAGTTAACGTCTGAGATGAGGAAGTTCCCTGAACAAGAAAAGAACATTGAAACAATCCAGTTTCCTCGGCCACCCTCTTCTGCTTGGTCTATGGTTGGGTTTCTATGTTACTGTTTTGCTTTAAGACAGGGTTTAGTAAGTAGACCTGGCCTCTATCTCTCTTGCCTGTATTTCTCCGTATTCTTTTTGTTTTCTTTTCATTCTAATTACTGAATCTCAAAGCTAATTAAGATCTCCAGATAGTAATTTTGTCTTGATACTTCTCAAAAGTGTTTTCTTAAAGCACCTGAAGGTCTTATATAGGGTTCTACGATTCCACTAAAAACCTATTAACCCAGGGCTTATGGAAGAGAGTGCAGAAAGGAAAATTCCTACTGCTTGTCTTGGTCAGGTTATCCTGGAGTTTTGGGGAGGTGGAGGGAAAGCAGTGCCATGGATTGGTGGCTCACGCCTTTAATCCCAGCACGTGGGAGGCAGAGGCAGGAGGATCTTGTGAGTGTGAGATCAGCCTGGTCTACAGTTTGAGGTGAACTTGATTGTTGCTCAAAGTTAGTACAGGGAAAGCGAGGGCTACAAAAGAAGCCCTGTCTCAAAAAAACAAAAAATAGCTACATAATTGAACTTCTTGAGTTTGGGGGCAGAAATAAAATGAAAAGGAAGCCACTGCCAGTTATGGCTGTGAAAGGCTAAGGCACAAAAGAATAAAACTAGTGCATGAAAAAAATGAGGGGCATTGGAGTGAAACACTTTGTGATCCCATCTCTTACTTTGCCTCCAGAGGTATCAGTGACCTGGAAACCAAGTCTGATTTGAGTAGCATAAATAAGAGTTATACAAGTCAGGTGGTGGTGGTGGCACACATCTTTGATCTCATCACTTCCTGGGGCAGAGGCAGGTGGATCTGTAAGTTCAAAGCCAGCTAGACCACAGAAGAGTTACAGGACAGCCAGGGTTATACAGAAAAACCTTGTATCAAAAAAGACCAACCAAAAAAAGAAAACAGTTACTTGTTTTCATATTCATACAAGAACCATTGGCAGCTTGAATAAAAAAGACTGAGGAGGCTACTGCAGGGTTAATTACAGAATACCAATTTATTTCAGGAATCACTGGATTATCTAACAATTCTTTTCTAGGAGACATTAATATAATTACTTAAATATTGAAAGAGTTGAAGTACAAAACAGTATACATTTTATGATGTGTTTTAGTTCCTTAGTATTGTTTGATATAAAGCAAATACAACTTGGCTTTGATGCAGACAATTACCCACCCTAAACTTTGGCCTTTTCCAAACTGCCAACACTGAAGAAACACAGACTCACCATTATCTCCAAATCCAGACATTACAAATGAATTTAATATGCAGCTTGAGTCCTAGAAATGAAAAGTAAAAACAAACAAAAGCTGCACAAACACACAACTTGCCAACTTGATTTGTTTCAAACTAAACTTGTTAGAAAGGGTCCAACAGCCACCAAAGTAAGGGTCAGAGTTCCCAGGAAAACATAGTTCAGAGACACAGAAGTTAAAACCTACTACACTCTGAATTGTGGTGGGTACTATTTGTCCACAATCAGCATGTCCTGTTCTAATTCATGGTGAGAGCAAAGGCATTTATAAACTAAGAAAAACAGGCTGGAGGCCATGTCTTAGAGAAAGAATAGCAGCCTAGTGTTCCTGAAGCTCTGATTTCTATCCCTAGCACAACAACCAAAGGGTCAGGAATGAAGAGATGAAGAGGCCTCCCACAGGGATGTCAATATTTATGTGTTAAGGAAAACCAAAAGACTGTTGCTCAAAGGCAGGAGAGTCAGGGCAATCTCGGAGGAATCCGCATGGCTTCCTATCTGTAGAGATGACAGAGCTTTGGCTGTCCTGGAATTGGCTCTGTAGACCAGGCTAGCCTCAAATTCAAAGAGAGTCACCTGCCTCTGCCTCCTGAGTGCTGGGATTAAAAGTGTAGACCACCACCACCACCTGAGGACGGATTATAATCCTAATATATGAGAAAATATGATCATGAAAGTGTTTTTGAAACTTGGTCTCATATGTAGCCCAAACTGGCCTTGAATCACTATGTAGTCTAATTCCTTCAAAATACTAAGATTATATGAATGTGCCATCATGACCTGGTTTAAAAACAAACAAAACAGGAGCTGGTAAGATGGCTGATCTTCAAGAGGCCCCAAATTCAATTCCCAGGAGCCACATGGCAGCTCATAGCTATCTGTAATTCCAGTTCCACGGGATACAACACCCTCACACAAACACACATGCAGGCAAAACACCAATGCATATAAAACAATAAACTAAGGAATATTTTTCTTGTCTTTTAGTAGTGGAAGTTTTGGGGTTTTTTCTTTCTTTCTTTTCTTTTTCTTTTTTTTTTTTTTTTCTTTTTGTCTCCCCTTTATCCCTCTGTCCCAAGTATGCTGCTGGGGATCAACCAAAGAGTTTCACATGGCAAGCCGGTAATGTGCCACTAAGGCGTACCTCAAATCCTGGAAGTGTCAAAAAACTACTTATCTATTTATCTGGTTTTTCAAGACAGGGTTTCTCTGTGTTGCCCTGGCTGTGCTGGAACTTGCTCTGTAGACCAGACTGCCCTCAAACTCACAGAGATACAGTTGCCTCTGCCTCCCAAGTGCTGGGATTAAAGGGATGTACCACCACCACCACCCAACAAATGTATTTAAAAATTTAAGGGGTGTGGGTGTGTGTGTGCATACATGAACCTATGTGCAGATGCCCAGAGAAGCCAGAGGCATCAGGATCCCTAAAGCTGGAGTTACAGGAAGTTGGTGAAGCACTCTACAAGAGTTCTGAGAACTGAACTTGGGTCCTCAGCAAGAAACACACTACTAGCTCTTAACCACTAGGCTGTCTCTATAGCCCCTGGAAGTTTTTTTGAAATTAGAAATGTGTATATCTTTTAACTGTGTGTGCAGTGAGTAAGCAGATGGCTGGCTCAGAAGGTCAATCCAGTGTTCTGTTTACAACAGACCAGACAATGACATAGACAGACTCCGGAGGAATTATCCAGGACATGGAATGACACGTGGTGTCAATATTTGTACATGTACATCAGTAACAATTCATGAAGAACATAGTATTCTATGAAAGTATTAACAAATTTAATTAAAAATATTGTTATGGTATGGTCATAATAAATGGTCAAGTGGAGGCATTCCAGGGCTCTCAACCCAGCACTGTCCTGGAAGACCTGAAAGTGGCTGATTCAATGATCTTTCCACCTATGCGGACAAGTCTCAAGAGCAGCTTTACAGGAAGTCGCTTTAAGAAAAATCTTTGTTCTTCTTTCTAGTCCAAAACCGTAGAAAATCAAAACAGGCTGAGTCTGGTGATGTGGGGAAGGGGTGGCCCGAGCAAGTCACAATGGGCCATTTCCTAATTTCACAAAGGACACAGGCAGAAACTCCAAACAACAGTAAGAAGACAGGTATGTGGAACTCTGAGTATACTTAGGCAAGGTCTGTGGGAAGGCCAGAGGAGATCTTCCAACCAATACCCACAAACATGTGCTCTTCTGTATCAGCAGCTCCAAGCCAGATTTGAGTAGATAGGACTACTGCACAGATTAATCCAACATCTGCCATCTATCCTCCACTGGATCTTTATTTTGAGAAGGGCAAAGAGGAAGGAATTAGAAACCTGGGCAAAGTCAAATGAGAGAACAGCTTCACAATGGAGGTGGGTGACCTTACATAGCATAGCAAAGACAAACCTAGCCAGTGTCCCGCACAGGTCGCTTCTTTAAAAAGGTGGCTTGTAGATTAAAAGGCCTCATTTTGATCCATCATCACGGCAGATGATTTTTTCAAGTAAATAAAATGTAGACATAAATAATTATTGCTTGTTGTCACCCCAATCTATCTCTTTGAGGGGCTTTTTTCATACTTTCCAGGTAAGAAGCCAACTTTGGAACCAGTGAGCCACCATGGGCACATTAAGACTTACAGCAGCGAGGACCAATGAGACTCGGACAAGAAGTGACAGTGGTTACAGCTATAAGTAATGGAGAGAGTCTTAAAGACTGGCTGGCAACAGACTGCACGCCACACACAACTTACAAAGTGTTGAATAATGTAGAACCTCAGCATCTTACTCCCAAGGCCCCACTGTTGTCCTCCACTCTACCTTAAGCTCTGGGCACCTGGTGGCTCCGGCAGCCATCATATGATCCCTGGTGATGAGCCAGCTGTGTGTGTAGACTTTGATGTTCCTTACATGCAGACACTCCAGAAACCTCAACAGGCACCTGCTCTGTCAAAAAGCAGTGTCCCTTTAACTAAAACATAGCCTGTACATACTCAAATGCTCTTCAAAACTTCCATTATCCATCCTGAAGGGAAATCTTCAGGGTAGCCAACTGGGCTATTCAGAACAGCCCACTTCACATTCATCATAATCAAAATCGAAAAGCACTCCAGAGCATGTTTGAATTAGATATCTGTCCCCAACTTCCTAGTATGGGGCATTCACCAAATGGGCAGCAGAAACATGGGACAACAGTCCTGGAGCAGGGTAGCTCAGTGTAGCAGAAGCCAAGGAGAGGATACTTTTCCTTCACATAGCACTGTCCCTCCGTGGCAGGAGCCACTGGTCTGTTGTGTCTGCTACTCTGGTTTCTCAGGGTTTTGTGGCTCCATGCTAGAGTCATTGGCATTTGGAATGTCTGTTTCATAGACTGTCAAGAACCAACAGGCTTCAGTGCCTGTGATGGTGGTGGTGGGCATAGAAAAGTTTAGGTCTCCTGGATGGCATCAAGCAGACAGCAACTCAGGTTAGTACTGGAGCCTGTGCTTATTCCACAGTTGGCCCCACTGAGACATTGGCCCAATTGCAGGCTGGGCACTGAGACACTGGTTCACTTGCAGCCAGGGGAGTTGTAGGTCATTTGATTCCTCCTGCGGGGCTCTGCCAGGCAGAAGATGATTCCCAAATCCCCCATCTGATGTCCAGGAAGGAGCAAGAGACCTGCCCTGCATCATTTCCCTCTCTGTTCCAGCTCAGAGTACAGAAGGACCATCTGGACCTAGACACAGCATCAGGTGATCAGTGGTGCTGTCTAGAGTCCTGAGGAACCAGTGGCTCTGTGTCATCTTCTGGGCCTCGGCTGGTGGCTGTGACCAGACTCTGCATAGTCTCCTGCTGATACTGCCTGGCCTTGTTGTAGAGCAAGACACCCACTGTAACAAGGATGGTGCCAATGGCAGACAGGCTGGTGATTTTGTTTCCAAAAACGATGATGCTGAGCCAGATAGACAAGGCGTGCTTCACAGTACTGGCGACACTACAGCAGTAGAGATAACAGTCAGACTCATTTCATTTGTTCCGTGTTGCTTGTGGCTCTTAGGAATTGATCTTGATCTTCTGATTCTGGTTTATTGATTATGAGCTATATCTCCAGCTCCGATTC